>JAHLWY010002768.1:0-10638 GCA_020002185.1 Paraescarpia echinospica | reverse complement strand
CATCGAGTACACCAACCAATCAAGTGGGTGTTGAGTTAAGACATCGAGTACACCGTCCAACAGACGTGTGTTGAGTTAAGACATCGAGTACACCGTCCAACAGACGGGTGTTGAGTTAAGACATCGAGTACACCAACCAATCAGACGGGTGTTGTCTTAAGACATCGAGTACACCAACCAATCAGATGGGTGTTGAGTTAAGATATCGTGTACACCATCAAACAGACGGAAGTTGAGTTAAGGCATCGAGTACACCGTCCAACAGACGAATGTTGAGTTAAGTCATCGAGTAGACCAACCAATCAGATGGGTGTTGAGTTAAGACATCGAGTACACCGTCCAGCAGACGTGTGTTGAGTTAAGACATCGAGTACACCAACCAATCAGATGGGTGTTGAGTTAAGACATGGAGTACACCATCCAACAGACGAATGTTGAGTTAAGACACCGAGTACACCGTCCAACAGACGGGTATTGAGTTAAGACATCGAGTACACCAACCAATCAGATGGGTGTTGAGTTAAGACATGGAGTACACCATCCAACAGACGAGTGTTGAGTTAAGACATCGAGTACACCGCCCAACAGACGGGTGTTGAGTTAAGACATCGAGTACACCAACCAATCAGATGGGGGTTGAGTTAAGACATCGAGTACACTATCAAACAGACGGAAGTTGAGTTAAGGCATCGAGTACATCGTCCAACAGACAGGTGTTTAGTTAAGATATCGATTACACCAACCAATCAGATGGGTGTTGAGTTCAGACATCGAGTACACCAACCAATCAGGTGGGTGTTGAGTTCAGACATCGAGTACACCGTCCAACAGACGGGTGTTGAGTTAACACATCGAGTACACCATCAAACAGGCGGGTGTTGAGTTAACACATCGAGTACACCGTCCAAAAGACGGGTGTTGAGTTAAATCATCGAGTACACCGTCCAACAGATGGGTGTTGAGTTAAGTCATCGAGTACACCAACCAATCAGATCGATGTTGAGTTAAGACATCGAGTACGCCGTCCAACAGATGGGTGTTGAGTTAAGTCATCGAGTACACCAACCAATCAGATGGGTGTTGAGTTAAGACATGGAGTACACCGTCCAACAGACGGGTGTTGAGTTAAGTCATCGAGTACACCAACCAATCAGATGGGTGTTGAGTTAAGACATCGAGTAGACCATCCAACAGACGGGTGTTGAGTTAAGTCATCGAGTACACCAACCAATCAGATGGGTGTTGAGTTAAGACATCGAGTACACCGTCCAACAGACGGGTGTTGGGTTAAGTCATCGAGTACACCAACCAATCAGATGGGTGTTGAGTTAATACATCGAGTACACCGTCCAACAGACGTGTGTTGAGTTAAGACATCGAGTACACCAACCAATCAGGTGGGTGTTGAGTTAATACATCGAGTACACCGTCCAACAGACGTGTGTTGAGTTCAGACATCGAGTACACCGTCCAACAGACGGGTGTTGGGTTAAGTCATCGAGTACACCAACCAATCAGATGGGTGTTGAGTTAAGACATCAAGTACACCGTCCAACAGACGGGTGTTGTCTTAAGACATCGAGTACACCAACCTATCAGATGGGTGTTGAGTTAAGATATCGAGTACACCATCAAACAGACGGAAGTTGAGTTAAGGCATCGAGTACACCGTCCAACAGATGAGTGTTGAGTTAAGTCATCGAGTACACCAACCAATCAGATGGGTTTTGAGTTAAGACATCGAGTACACCGTCCAGCAGACGTGTGTTGAGTTAAGACATCGAGTACACCAACCAATCAGATGGGTGTTGAGTTAAGACATCGAGTACACCGTCCAACAGACGGGTATTGAGTTAAGACATCGAGTACACCAACCAATCAGATGGGTGTTGAGTTAAGACATGGAGTACACCATCCAACAGACGAGTGTTGAGTTAAGACATCGAGTACACCGTCCAACAGACGGGTGTTGAGTTAAGACATCGAGTACACCAACCAATCAGATGGGTGTTGAGTTAAGACATCGAGTACACTATCAAACAGACGGAAGTTGAGTTAAGGCATCGAGTACATCGTCCAACAGACAGGTGTTTAGGTAAGATATCGATTACACCAACCAATCAGATGGGTGTTGAGTTCAGACATCGAGTACACCAACCAATCAGGTGGGTGTTGAGTTCAGACATCGAGTACACCGTCCAACAGACGGGTGTTGAGTTAACACATCGAGTACACCATCAAACAGGCGGGTGTTGAGTTAACACATCGAGTACACCGTCCAAAAGACGGGTGTTGAGTTAAGTCATCGAGTACACCGTCCAACAGATGGGTGTTGAGTTAAGTCATCGAGTACACCAACCAATCAGTTCGATGTTGAGTTAAGACATCGAGTACACCGTCCAACAGATGGGTGTTGAGTTAAGTCATCGAGAACACCAACCAATCAGATGGGTGTTGAGTTAAGACATGGAGTACACCGTCCAACAGACGGGTGTTGAGTTAAGTCATCGAGTACACCAACCAATCAGATGGGTGTTGAGTTAAGACATCGAGTAGACCGTCCAACAGACGGGTGTTGAGTTAAGTCATCGAGTACACCAACCAATCAGATGGGTGTTGAGTTAAGACATCGAGTACACCGTCCAACAGACGGGTGTTGGGTTAAGTCATCGAGTACACCAACCAATCAGATGGGTGTTGAGTTAATACATCGAGTACACCGTCCAACAGACGTGTGTTGAGTTAAGACATCGAGTACACCAACCAATCAGATGGGTGTTGAGTTAAGACATCGAGTACACCAACCAATCAGGTGGGTGTTGAGTTAATACATCGAGTACACCGTCCAACAGACGTGTGTTGAGTTAAGACATCGAGTACACCAACCAATCAGATGGGTGTTGAGTTAAGACATCGAGTACACCGTCCAACAGACGGGTGTTGAGTTAAGATATCGAGTACACCAACCAATCAGATGGGTGTCGAGTTAAGACATCGAGTACACCATCAAACAGACTGGTGTTGAGTTAACACATCGAGCACACCGTCCAAAAGACGGGTGTTGAGTTAAGTCATCGAGCACACCAACCAATCAGATGGGTGTTGAGTTAAGACATCAAGTACACCATCCAACAGACGGGTGTTGAGTTAAGTCATCGAGTACACCAACCAATCAGATGGGTGTTGAGTTAAGACATCGAGTAGACCGTCCAACAGACTGGTGTTGAGTTAAGTCATCGAGTACACCAACCAATCAGATGGGTGTTGAGTTAAGACATCGAGTACACCATCAAACAGACGGGTGTTGAGTTAACACATCGAGTACACCAACCAATCAGATGGGTGTTGAGTTAAGACATCGAGTACACCGTCCAACAGACAGGTGTTGGGTTAAGTCATCGAGTACACCAACCAATCAGATGGGTGTTGAGTTAAGACATCGAGTACACCAACCAATCAAGTGGGTGTTGAGTTAAGACATCGAGTACACCGTCCAACAGACGTGTGTTGAGTTAAGACATCGAGTACACCGTCCAACAGACGGGTGTTGAGTTAAGACATCGAGTACACCAACCAATCAGATGGGTGTTGAGTTAAGACATCGAGTACACCGTCCAACAGACGGGTGTTGGGTTAAGTCATCGAGTACACCAACCAATCAGATGGGTGTTGAGTTAAGACATCGAGTATACCGTCCAACAGACGGGTGTTGTCTTAAGACATCGAGTACACCAACCAATCAGATGGGTGTTGAGTTAAGATATCGAGTACACCATCAAACAGACGGAAGTTGAGTTAAGGCATCGAGTACACCGTCCAACAGACGAATGTTGAGTTAAGTCATCGAGTACACCAACCAATCAGATGGGTGTTGAGTTAAGACATCGAGTACACCGTCCAGCAGACGTGTGTTGAGTTAAGACATCGAGTACACCAACCAATCAGATGGGTGTTGAGTTAAGACATGGAGTACACCATCCAACAGACGAGTGTTGAGTTAAGACACCGAGTACACCGTCCAACAGACGGGTATTGAGTTAAGACATCGAGTACACCAACCAATCAGATGGGTGTTGAGTTAAGACATGGAGTACACCATCCAACAGACGAGTGTTGAGTTAAGACATCGAGTACACCGTCCAACAGACGGGTGTTGAGTTAAGACATCGAGTACACCAACCAATCAGATGGGTGTTGAGTTAAGACATCGAGTACACTATCAAACAGACGGAAGTTGAGTTAAGGCATCGAGTACATCGTCCAACAGACAGGTGTTTAGTTAAGATATCGATTACACCAACCAATCAGATGGGTGTTGAGTTCAGACATCGAGTACACCAACCAATCAGGTGGGTGTTGAGTTAAGACATCGAGTACACCGTCCAACAGACGGGTGTTGAGTTAACACATCGAGTACACCATCAAACAGGCGGGTGTTGAGTTAACACATCGAGTACACCGTCCAAAAGACGGGTGTTGAGTTAAGTCATCGAGTACACCGTCCAACAGATGGGTGTTGAGTTAAGTCATCGAGTACACCAACCAATCAGATGGATGTTGAGTTAAGACATCGAGTACACCGTCCAACAGATGGGTGTTGAGTTAAGTCATCGAGTACACCAACCAGTCAGATGGGTGTTGAGTTAAGACATGGAGTACACCGTCCAACAGACGGGTGTTGAGTTAAGTCATCGAGTACATCAACCAATCAGATGGGTGTTGAGTTAAGACATCGAGTAGACCGTCCAACAGACGGGTGTTGAGTTAAGTCATCGAGTACACCAACCAATCAGATGGGTGTTGAGTTAAGACATCGAGTACACCGTCCAACAGACGGGTGTTGGGTTAAGTCATCGAGTACACCAACCAATCAGATGGGTGTTGAGTTAATACATCGAGTACACCGTCCAACAGACGTGTGTTGAGTTAAGACATCGAGTACACCGTCCAACAGACGGGTGTTGAGTTAAGACATCGAGTACACCAACCAATCAGATGGGTGTTGAGTTAAGACATCGAGTACACAGTCCAACAGACGGGTGTTGGGTTAAGTCATCGAGTACACCAACCAATCAGATGGGTGTTCTGTTAAGACATCGAGTATACCGTCCAACAGACGGGTGTTGTCTTAAGACATCGAGTACACCAACCAATCAGATGGGTGTTGAGTTAAGACATCGAGTACACCAACCAATCAGGTGGGTGTTGAGTTAATACATCGAGTACACCGTCCAACAGACGTGTGTTGAGTTAAGACATCGAGTACACCAACCAATCAGATGGGTGTTGAGTTAAGACATCGAGTACACCGTCCAACAGACGGGTGTTGAATTAAGATATCGAGTACACCAACCAATCAGATGGGTGTTGAGTTAAGACATCGAGTACACCGTCCAACAGACGGGTGTTGAGTTAAGACATCGAGTACACCAACCAATCAGATGGGTGTTGAGTTAAGATATCGAGTACACCATCAAACAGACGGAAGTTGAGTTAAGGCATCGAGTACACCGTCCAATAGACGAATGTTGAGTTACGTCATCGAGTACACCAACCAATCAGATGGGTGTTGAGTTAAGACATGGAGTACACCATCCAACAGACGAGTGTTGAGTTAAGACATCGAGTACACCGTCCAACAGACGGGTGTTGAGTTAAGACATCGAGTACACCAACCAATCAGATGGGTGTTGAGTTAAGACATCGAGTACACTATCAAACAGACGGAAGTTGAGTAAAGGCATCGAGTACATCGTCCAACAGACAGGTGTTTAGTTAAGATATCGATTACACCAACCAATCAGATGGGTGCTGAGTTCAGACATCGAGTACACCAACCAATCAGGTGGGTGTTGAGTTCAGACATCGAGTACACCGTCCAACAGACGGGTGTTGAGTTAACACATCGAGTACACCATCAAACAGACGGGTGTTGAGTTAACACATCGAGTACACCGTCCAAAAGACGGGTGTTGAGTTAAGTCATCGAGTACACCAACCAATCAGATGGATGTTGAGTTAATACATCGAGTACACCGTCCAACAGATGGGTGTTGAGTTAAGTCATCGAGTACACCAACCAATCAGATGGGTGTTGAGTTAAGACATCGAGTAGACCGTCCAACAGACGGGTGTTGAGTTAAGTCATCGAGTACACCAACCAATCAGGTGGGTTTTGAGTTAAGACATCGAGTACACCGTCCAACAGACGGGTGTTGGGTTAAGTCATCGAGTACACCAACCAATCAGGTGGGTGTTGAGTTAATACATCGAGTACACCGTCCAACAGACGTGTGTTGAGTTAAGACATCGAGTACACCAACCAATCAGGTGGGTGTTGAGTTCAAACATCGAGTACACCGTCCAACAGACGGGTGTTGAGTTAAGACATCGAGTACACCATCCAACAGACGGGTGTTGAGTTAAGACATCGAGTACACCAGCCAATCAGATGGGTGTTGAGTTAATATATCGAGTACACCATCAAACAGACGGAAGTTGAGTTAAGGCATCGAGTACACCGTCCAACAGACGGGTGTTGAGTTAAGTCATCGAGTACACCAACCAATCAGACGGGTGTTGAGTTAAGACATGGAGTACACCGTCCAACATACGGGTGTTTAGTTAAGACATCGAGTACACCGTCCAACAGACGGGTGTTGAATTAAGATATCGAGTACACCAACCAATCAGATGGGTGTTGAGTTAAGACATCGAGTACACCATCAAACAGACGGAAGTTGAGTTAAGGCATCGAGTACACCGTCCAACAGACGGGTGTTGAGTTAAGTCATCGAGTACACCAACCAATCAGACGGGTGTTGAGTTAAGACATCGAGTACACCGTCCAGCAGACGTGTGTTGAGTTAAGACATCGAGTACACCGTCCAACAGACGGGTATTGAGTTAAGACATCGAGTACACCAACCAATCAGATGGGTGTTGAGTTAAGACATGGAGTACACCGTCCAACAGACGGGTGTTTATTTAAGACATCGAGTACACCGTCCAACAGACGGGTGTTGAATTAAGATATCGAGTACACCAACCAATCAGATGGGTGTTGAGTTAAGACATCGAGTACACCGTCCAACAGACGTGTGTTGAGTTAAGACATCGAGTACACCAACCAATCAGATGGGTGTTGAGTTAAGACATCGAGTACACCAACCAATCAAGTGGGTGTTGAGTTAATACATCGAGTACACCGTCCAACAGACGTGTGTTGAGTTAAGACATCGAGTACACCAACCAATCAGATGGGTGTTGAGTTAAGACATCGAGTACACCGTCCAACAGACGGGTGTTGAGTTAAGATATCGAGTACACCAACCAATCAGATGGGTGTTGAGTTAAGACATCGAGTACACCGTCCAACAGACGTGTGTTGAGTTAAGACATCGAGTACACCGTCCAACAGACGGGTGTTGAGTTAAGACATCGAGTACACCAACCAATCAGATGGGTGTTGAGTTAAGACATCGAGTACACCGTCCAACAGACGGGTGTTGGGTTAAGTCATCGAGTACACCAACCAATCAGATGGGTGTTCTGTTAAGACATCGAGTATACCGTCCAACAGACGGGTGTTGTCTTAAGACATCGAGTACACCAACCAATCAGATGGGTGTTGAGTTAAGATATCGAGTACACCTTCAAACAGACGGAAGTTGAGTTAAGGCATCGAGTACACCGTCCAACAGACGAATGTTGAGTTACGTCATCGAGTACACCAACCAATCAGATGGGTGTTGAGTTAAGACATGGAGTACACCATCCAACAGACGAGTGTTGAGTTAAGACATCGAGTACACCGTCCAACAGACGGGTGTTGAGTTAAGACATCGAGTACACCAACCAATCAGATGGGTGTTGAGTTAAGACATCGAGTACACTATCAAACAGACGGAAGTTGAGTAAAGGCATCGAGTACATCGTCCAACAGACAGGTGTTTAGTTAAGATATCGATTACACCAACCAATCAGATGGGTGTTGAGTTCAGACATCGAGTACACCGTCCAACAGACGGGTGTTGAGTTAACACATCGAGTACACCATCAAACAGACGGGTGTTGAATTAACACATCGAGTACACCGTCCAAAAGACGGGTGTTGAGTTAAGTCATCGAGTACACCAACCAATCAGATGGATGTTGAGTTAAGACATCGAGTACACCGTCCAACAGATGGGTGTTGAGTTAAGTCATCGAGTACACCAACCAATCAGATGGGTGTTGAGTTAAGACATCGAGTACACCGTCCAACAGACGGGTGTTGAGTTAAGTCATCGAGTACACCAACCAATCAGGTGGGTTTTGAGTTAAGACATCGAGTACACCGTCCAACAGACGGGTGTTGGGTTAAGTCATCGAGTACATCAACCAATCAGATGGATGTTGAGTTAAGACATCGAGTACACCAACCAATCAGGTGGGTGTTGAGTTAATACATCGAGTACACCGTCCAACAGACGTGTGTTGAGTTAAGACATCGAGTACACCAACCAATCAGGTGGGTGTTGAGTTCAGACATCGAGTACACCGTCCAACAGACGGGTGTTGAGTTAAGACATCGAGTACACCATCCAACAGACGGGTGTTGAGTTAAGACATCGAGTACACCAGCCAATCAGATGGGTGTTGAGTTAAGATATCGAGTACACCATCAAACAGACGGAAGTTGAGTTAAGGCATCGAGTACACCGTCCAACAGACGGGTGTTGAGTTAAATCATCGAGTACACCAACCAATCAGACGGGTGTAGAGTTAAGACATGGAGTACACCGTCCAACATACGGGTGTTTAGTTAAGACATCGAGTACACCGTCCAACAGATGGGTGTTGAGTTAAGTCATCGAGTACACCAACCAATCAGATGGGTGTTGAGTTAAGACATGGAGTACACCGTCCAACAGACGGGTGTTGAGTTAAGTCATCGAGTACACCAACCAATCAGATGGGTGTTGAGTTAAGACATCGAGTAGACCGTCCAACAGACGGGTGTTGAGTTAAGTCATCGAGTACACCAACCAATCAGATGGGTGTTGAGTTAATACATCGAGTACACCGTCCAACAGACGTGTGTTGAATTAAGACATCGAGTACACCAACCAATCAGATGGGTGTTGAGTTAAGACATCGAGTACACCAACCAATCAGGTGGGTGTTGAGTTAATACATCGAGTACACCGTCCAACAGACGTGTGTTGAGTTAAGACATCGAGTACACCAACCAATCAGATGGGTGTTGAGTTAAGACATCGAGTACACCGTCCAACAGACGGGTGTTGAGTTAAGATATCGAGTACACCAACCAATCAGATGGGTGTCGAGTTAAGACATCGAGTACACCATCAAACAGACTGGTGTTGAGTCAACACATCGAGTACACCTTCCAAAAGACGGGTGTTGAGTTAAGTCATCGAGCACACCAACCAATCAGATGGGTGTTGAGTTAAGACATCAAGTACACCATCCAACAGACGGGTGTTGAGTTAAGTCATCGAGTACACCAACCAATCAGATGGGTGTTGAGTTAAGACATCGAGTAGACCGTCCAACAGACTGGTGTTGAGTTAAGTCATCGAGTACACCAACCAATCAGATGGGTGTTGAGTTAAGACATCGAGTACACCATCAAACAGACGGGTGTTGAGTTAACACATCGAGTACACCGTCCAAAAGACGGGTGTTGAGTTAAGTCATCGAGCACACCAACCAATCAGATGGGTGTTGAGTTAAGACATCGAGTACACCGTCCAACAGACGGGTGTTGAGTTAAGACATCGAGTACACCGTCCAACAGACGGGTGTTGAGTTAAGACATCGAGTACACCAACCAATCAGATGGGTGTTGAGTTAACACATCGAGTACACCGTCCAACAGACGTGTGTTGAGTTAAGACATCGAGTACACCATCCAACAGACGGGTGTTGATTTAAGACATAGAGTACACCAGCCAATCAGACGGGTATTGAGTTAAGACATCGAGTACACCAACCAATCAGATGGGTGTTGAGTTAAGACATCGAGTAGACCTTCCAACAGACTGGTGTTGAGTTAAGTCATCGAGTACACCAACCAATCAGATGGGTGTTGAGTTAAGACATCGAGTACACCATCAAACAGACGGGTGTTGAGTTAACACATCGAGTACACCGTCCAAAAGACGGGTGTTGAGTTAACTCATCGAGCACACCAACCAATCAGATGGGTGTTGAGTTAAGACATCGAGTACACCGTCCAACAGACGGGTGTTGAGTTAAGACATCGAGTACACCGTCCAACAGACGGGTGTTGAGTTAAGACATCGAGTACACCAACCAATCAGATGGGTGTTGAGTTATCACATCGAGTACACCGTCCAACAGACGTGTGTTGAGTTAAGACATCGAGTACACCATCCAACAGACGGGTGTTGATTTAAGACATAGAGTACACCAGCCAATCAGATGGGTGTTGAGTTAAGATATCGAGTACACCATCAAACAGACGGAAGTTGAGTTAAGCCATCGAGTACACCGTCCAACAGACGGTTGTTGAGTTAAGTCATCGAGTACACCAACCAATCAGACGGGTGTTGAGTTAAGACATCGAGTACACCGTCCAGCAGACGTGTGTTGAGTTAAGACATCGAG
>JAHLWY010002767.1:0-10641 GCA_020002185.1 Paraescarpia echinospica | reverse complement strand
GCTGAGATGGAGGTAAAGAAAGGCACCAGAAGAGACTACACAAGCTCATGTACAATACACACTTACTCAGAAGGAGGTAAAGAAAAGCACCAGATGAGAAAAGACAAGCTCAAGCACAGTACACACAACTGAGAAGGAGGTAAAGAAAAGCACCAGAAGAAACTAGGCAAGCTCATATACAGTACACACTTACTCAGAAGGAGGTAAAGAAAAGCACCAGAAGAGAAAAGACAAGGTCAAGCACAGTACACACAATTGAGAAGGAAGTAAATAAAAGCACCAGAAGAGACTAGACAAGCTCAAGCACAGAACACTCAAGCTGAGAAGGAGGTAAAGAAAACACCAGGAGAGACTAGACAAGCTCAAGCTCAGTATACTCATGCTGAGAAGGAGGTAAAGAAAAGCACCAGAAGACAAAAGACAAGCTCAAGCACAGTACACACAACTTAGAAGGAGGTAAAGAAAAGCACCAGAAGAGAAAAGACAAGCTCAAGCACAGTACACACAACTGAGAAGGAGTTAAAGAAAAGTACCAGAAGAGACTAGACAAGCTCATGTACAGTACACACTTGCTCAGAAGGAGGTAAAGAAAAGCACCAGAAGAGAAAAGACAAGCTCAAGCACAGTATACACAACTGAGAAAGAGGTAAAGAAAAGCACCAGAAGAGAAAACACAAGCTCAAGCACAGTATACACAACTGAGAAGGAGGTAAAGAAAAGCACCAGAAGAGA
This sequence comes from Paraescarpia echinospica, assembly GCA_020002185.1. Taxonomy (NCBI): domain Eukaryota; kingdom Metazoa; phylum Annelida; class Polychaeta; order Sabellida; family Siboglinidae; genus Paraescarpia; species Paraescarpia echinospica. The sequence continues at coordinate 9,909 of JAHLWY010002767.1, read as the reverse complement.
CCAGACGAGCTCAAGCACAGTACACTCAAGCTGAGAAGGAGGTAAAGAAAAGCACCAGAAGAGACAAGACAAGCTCAAGCACAGAACACTCAAGCCGAGAAGGAGGTAAAGAAAAGCACCAGAAGAGAGTAGACCAGCTCAAGCACAGTATACACAACTGAGATGGAGGTAAAGAAAAGCATCAGAAGAGACTAGACAAGCTCAAGCACAGAACACTCAAGTTGAGAATGAGGTAAAGAAAAGCACCAGAAGAGACTAGACGAGCTCAAGCACAGTATACACAACCCGAGAAGGAGGTAACGAAAAGATCCAGAAGAGAGTAGACAAGCTCAAGCACAGTATACACAACTGAGATGGAGGTAAAGAAAAGCACCAGAAGAGACAAGACAAGCTCAAGCACAGAACACTCAAGCTGAGAAGGAGTTAAAAAAAAGCACCAGAAGAGAAAAGACAAGCTCAAGCACAGTACACACAACTGAGAAGGAGGTAAAGAAAAGCACCAGAAGAGACTAGACAAGCTCAAGCACAGAATACTCAAGCTGAGAAGGAGGTAAAGAAAAGCACCAGAAGAGACAAGACAAGCTCAAGCACAATACACACTAGCTCTGAAGGGGGTAAAGAAAAGCCCCAGGAGAGACTAGACAAGCTCAAGCACAGTATACACAACTGAGATGGAGGTAAAGAAAATCACCAGAAGAGACAAGACAAGCTCATGTACAGTATACACTAGCTGAGAAGGAGGTAAAGAAAGGCACCAGAAGAGACTACACAAGCTCACGTACAGTACACACTTGGTCAGAAGGAGGTAAAGAAAAGCACCAGAAGAGAAAAGACAAATTCAAGCACAGTACACACAACTGAGAAGGAGGTAAAAAAAAGCACAAGAAGAGACTAGACAAGCTCATGTACAGTACACACTTGCTCAGAAGGAGGTCAAGAAAAGCACCAGAAGAGAAAAGACAAGCTCAAGCACAGTACACACACAACTGAGAAGGAGGTAAAGAAAAGCACCAGAAGAGAAAAGACAAGCTCAAGCACAGTATACACAACTGAGAAGGAGGTAAAGAAAAGCACCAGAAGAGACTAGACAAGCTCAAGCACAGAACACTCAAGTTGAGAAGGAGGTAAAGAAAAGCACCAGAAGAGACAAGACAAGCTCAAGCACAGAACACTCAAGCTGAGAAGGAGGTAAAGAAAGGCACCAGAAGAGACTACACAAGCTCATGTACAATACACACTTACTCAGAAGGAGGTAAAGAAAAGCACCAGATGAGAAAAGACAAGCTCAAGCACAGTACACACAACTGAGAAGGAGGTAAAGAAAAGCACCAGAAGAGACTAGGCAAGCTCATATACAGTACACACTTACTCAGAAGGAGGTAAAGAAAAGCACCAGATGAGAAAAGACAAGCTCAAGCACAGTACACACAACTGAGAAGGAGGTAAAGAAAAGCACCAGAAGAGGCTAGGCAAGCTCATATACAGTACACACTTACTCAGAAGGAGGTAAAGAAAACACCAGGAGAGACTAGACAAGCTCAAGCTCAGTATACTCATGCTGAGAAGGAGGTAAAGAAAAGCACCAGAAGACAAAAGACAAGCTCAAGCACAGTACACACAACTTAGAAGGAGGTAAAGAAAAGCACCAGAAGAGAAAAGACAAGCTCAAGCACAGTACACACAACTGAGAAGGAGTTAAATAAAAGTACCAGAAGAGACTAGACAAGCTCATGTACAGTACACACTTGCTCAGAAGGAGGTAAAGAAAAGCACCAGAAGAGAAAAGACAAGCTCAAGCACAGTACACACAACTGAGAAAGAGGTAAAGAAAAGCACCAGAAGAGAAAACACAAGCTCAAGCACAGTATACACAGCTGAGAAGGAGGTAAAGAAAAGCCCCAGGAGAGACTAGACAAGCTCAAGCACAGTACACATTAGCTCAGAAGGCGGTAAAGAAAAGCACCAGAAGAGACAAGCTCAAGCACAATATACACTTGCTGAGAAGGAGGTAAAGAAAGGCACCAGAAGAGACTACACAAGCTCATGTACAGTACACCCTTACTCAGAAGGAGGTAATGAAAAGCATCAGAAGAGAACAGACAAGCTCAAGCACAGTACACACTACTGAGAAGGAGGTAAAGAAAGCACCAGAAGAGACTAGGCAAGCTCATGTACAGTACACACTTACTCAGAAGGAGGTAAAGAAAAGCACCAGAAGAGAAAAGACAAGGTCAAGCGCAGTACACACAACAGAGAAGGAGGTAAATAACGGCACCAGAAGAGACTACACAAGCTCATGTACAGTACACACTTACTCAGAAGGAGGTAAAGAAAAGCACCAGAAGAGAAAAGACAAGCTCAAGCACAGTACACACAACTGAGAAGGAGGTAAAGAAAGCACCAGAAGAGACTAGGCAAGCTCATGTACAGTACACACTTACTCAGAAGGAGGTAATGAAAAGCATCAGAAGAGAACAGACAAGCTCAAGCACAGTACACACTACTGAGAAGGAGGTAAAGAAAGCACCAGAAGAGACTAGGCAAGCTCATGTACAGTACACACTTACTCAGAAGGAGGTAAAGAAAAGCACCAGAAGAGAAAAGACAAGGTCAAGCGCAGTACACACAACAGAGAAGGAGGTAAATAACGGCACCAGAAGAGACTACACAAGCTCATGTACAGTACACACTTACTCAGAAGGAGGTAAAGAAAAGCACCAGAAGAGAAAAGACAAGCTCAAGCACAGTACACACAACTGAGAAGGAGGTAAAGAAAAGCACCAGAAGAGACTAGACAAGCTCAAGCACAGAACACTCAAGCTGAGAAGGAGGTAAAGAAAAGCACCAGGAGAGACTAGACAAGCTCAAGCACAGTATACTCATGCTGAGGAGGAGGTAAAGAAAAGCACCAGAAGACAAAAGACAAGCTCAAACACAGTACACACAACTTAGAAGGAGGTAAAGAAAAGCACCAGAAGAGACTAGACAAGCTCAAGCACAGTATACACAACTGAGATGGAGGTAAAGAAAAGCACCAGAAGAGACTAGACAAGCTCAAGCACAGAACATTCAAGCTGAGAAGGAGGTAAAGAAAAGCACTAGAAGAGATTATACAAGCCCAAACACAGTACACACTAGCTGAGAAGGAGGTAAAGAAAAGCACCACAAGAGACAAGACAAGCTCAAACACAGTACACACTAGCTGAGAAGGAGGTAAAGAAAGGCACTAGAAGAGATTATACAAGCCCAAACACAGTACACACTAGCTGAGAAGGAGGTAAAGAAAAACACCAGAAGAGACAAGACAAGCTCAAGCACAGTACACACAACTGAGAAGGAGGTAAAGAAAAGCACCAGAATAGAAAAGACAAGCTCAAACACAGTATACACAACTGAGAAGGAGGTAAAGAAAAGCCCCAGGAGAGACTAGACAAGCTCAAGCACCGTACACTAGCTCAGAAGGCGGTAAAGAAAAGCACCAGAAAAGACATGGTCAAGCACAATGTACACTAGCTGAGAAGGAGGTAAAGAAAGGCACTAGAAGAGATTATACAAGCCCAAACACAGTACACACTAGCTGAGAAGGGGGTAAAGAAAGGCACCAGAAGAGATTAGACAAGCTCAAGCACAGTACACACAAGCTGAGAAGGAGGTAAAGAAAAACACCAGAAGAGACAAGACAAGCTCAAGCACAGTACACTCAAGCTGAGAAGGAGGTAAAGAAAAGCACCAGAAGAGACAAGACAAGCTCAAGCACAGAACACTCAAGCTGAGAAGGAGGTAAAGAAAAGCACCAGAAGAGAAAAGACAAGCTCAAGCACAGTATACACTAGCTGAGAAAGAGGTAAAGAAAGGCACCAGAAGAGACTACACAAGCTCATGTACAATACACACTTACTCAGAAGGAGGTAAAGAAAAGCACCAGATGAGAAAAGACAAGCTCAAGCACAGTACACACAACTGAGAAGGAGGTAAAGAAAAGCACCAGAAGAGACTAGGCAAGCTCATATACAGTACACACTTACTCAGAAGGAGGTAAAGAAAAGCACCAGAAGAGAAAAGACAAGGTCAAGCGCAGTATACACAACTGAGAAGGAGGTAAAGAACGGCACCAGAAGAGACTACACAAGCTCATGTACAGTACACACTTACTCAGAAGGAGGTAAAGAAAAGCACCAGAAGAGAAAAGACAAGCTCAAGCACAGTACACACAACTGAGAAGGAGGTAAAGAAAAGCACCAGAAGAGACTAGACAAGCTCAAGCACAGAACACTCAAGCTGAGAAGGAGGTAAAGAAAAGCAACAGGAGAGACTATACAAGCTCAAGCACAGTATACTCATGCTGAGGAGGAGGTATAAAAAAGCACCAGAAGACAAAAGACAAGCTCAAACACAGTACACACAACTTAGAAGGAGGTAAAGAAAAGCACCAGAAGAGACTAGACAACCTCAAGCACAGAACACTCAAGCAGAGAAGGAGGTAAAGAAAAGCACCAGAAGAGACTAGACAAGCTCAAGCACAGTATACACAACTGAGATGGACATAAAGAAAAGCACCAGAAGAGACTAGACAAGCTCAAGCTCAGTATACTCATGCTGAGAAGGAGGTAAAGAAAAGCACCAGAAGACAAAAGACAAGCTCAAGCACAGAACACTCAAGCAGAGAAGGAGGTAAAGAAAAGCACCAGAAGAGACTAGACAAGCTCAACCACAGTACACTCAAGCTGAGAAGGAGGTAAAGAAAAGATCCAGAAGAGAGTAGACAAGCTCAAACACAGTATACACAACTGAGATGGAGGTAAAGAAAAGCACCAGAAGAGACAAGACAAGCTCAAGCACAGAACACTCAAGCTGAGAAGAAGGTAAAGAAAAGCACCAGAAGAGAAAAGACAAGCTCAAGCACAGTACACACTATCTCAGAAGACGGTAAAGAAAAGCACCAGAAGAGACAAGCTCAAGCACAGTATACACTAGCTGAGAAGGAGGTAAAGAAAGGCACCAGAAGAGACTACACAAGCTCATGTACAATACACACTTACTCAGAAGGAGGTAAAGAAAAGCACCAGAAGAGAAAAGACAAGCACAAGCACAGTACACACAACTGAGAAGGAGGTAAAGAAAAGCACCAGAAGAGACTAGGCAAGCTCATATACATTACACACTTACTCAGAAGGAGGGAAAGAAAAGCACCAGAAGAGAAAAGACAAGGTCAAGCGCAGTACACACAACTGAGAAGGAGGTAAAGAACGGCACCAGAAGAGACTACACAAGCTCATGTACAGTACACACTTACTCAGAAGGAGGTAAAGAAAAGCACCAGAATAGAAAAGACAAGCTCAAGCACAGTACACACAACTGAGAAGGAGGTAAAGAAAAGCACCAGAAGAGACTAGACAAGATCAAGCACAGAACACTCAAGCTGAGAAGGAGGTAAAGAAAAGCACCAGGAGAGACTAGACAAGCTCAAGCACAGTATACTCATGCTGAGGAGGAGGTAAAGAAAAGCACCAGAAGACAAAAGACAAGCTCAAGCACAGTACACACAACTTAGAAGGAGGTAAAGAAAAGCACCAGACGAGACTAGACAAGCTCAAGCACAGAACACTCAAGCAGAGAAGGAGGTAAAGAAAAGCACCAGAAGAGACTAGACAAGCTCAACCTCAGTACACTCAAGCTGAGAAGGAGGTAAAGAAAAGATCCAGAAGAGAGTAGACAAGCTCAAACACAGTATACACAACTGAGATGGAGGTAAAGAAAAGCACCAGAAGAGACAAGACAAGCTCAAGCACAGAACACTCAAGCTGATAAGAAGGTAAAGAAAAGCACCAGAAAAGAAAAGACAAGCTGAAGCACAGTACACACTATCTCAGAAGACGGTAAAGAAAAGCACCAGAAGAGACAAGCTCAAGCACAGTACACACTAGCTGAGAAGGAGGTAAAGAAAGGCACCAGAAGAGACTACACAAGCTCATGTACAATACACACTTACTCAGAAGGAGGTAAAGAAAAGCACCAGAAGAGAAAAGACAAGCTCAAGCACAGTACACACAACTGAGAAGGAGGTAAAGAAAAGCACCAGAAGAGACTAGGCAAGCTCATATACAGTACACACTTACTCAGAAGGAGGGAAAGAAAAGCACCAGAAGAGAAAAGACAAGGTCAAGCGCAGTATACACAACTGAGAAGGAGGTAAAGAACGGCACCAGAAGAGACTACACAAGCTCATGTACAGTACACACTTACTCAGAAGGAGGTAAAGAAAAGCACCAGAAGAGAAAAGACAAGCTCAAGCACAGAACACTCAAGCTGTGAAGGAGGTAAAGAAAAGCACCAGGAGAGACTAGACAAGCTCAAGCACAGTATACTCATGCTGAGGAGGAGGTAAAGAAAAGCACCAGAAGACAAAAGACAAGCTCAAACACAGTACACACAACTTAGAAGGAGGTAAAGAAAAGCACCAGAAGAGACTAGACAAGCTCAAGCACAGAACACTCAAGCAGAGAAGGAGGTAAAGAAAAGCACCAGAAGAGATTAGACAAGCTCAAGCACAGAACATTCAAGCTGAGAAGGAGGTAAAGAAAAGCACTAGAAGAGACTAGACAAGCTCAAGCACAGAACACTCAAGCTGAGATGGAGGTAAAGAAAAGCACCACAAGAGACAAGACAAGCTCAAACACAGTACACACTAGCTGAGAAGGAGGTAAAGAAAGGCACTAGAAGAGATTATACAAGCCCAAACACAGTACACACTAGCTGAGAAGGAGGTAAAGAAAAACACCAGAAGAGACAAGACAAGCTCAAGCACAGTACACACAACTGAGAAGGAGGTAAAGAAAAGCACCAGAATAGAAAAGACAAGCTCAAACACAGTATACACAACTGAGAAGGAGGTAAAGAAAAGCCCCAGGAGAGACTAGACAAGCTCAAGCACCGTACACTAGCTCAGAAGGCGGTAAAGAAAAGCACCAGAAAAGACAAGGTCAAGCACAATATACACTAGCTGAGAAGGAGGTAAAGAAAGGCACTAGAAGAGATTATACAAGCCCAAACACATTACACACTAGCTGAGAAGGAGGTAAAGAAAAACACCAGAAGAGACAAGACAAGCTCAAGCACAGTACACACTAGCTGAGAAGGAGGTAAAGAAAGGCACCAGAAGAGATTAGACAAGCTCAAACACAGTACACACTAGCTGAGAAGGAGGTAAAGAAAAACACCAGAAGAGACTAGACAAGCTCAAGCACAGTACACACAACTGAGAAGGAGGTAAAGAAAAGCACCAGAAGAGACTAGAAAAGCTCAAGCACAGTACACACAAGCTGAGAAGGAGGTAAAGAAAAGCACCAGAAGAGACAAGACAAGCTCAAGCACAGTACACACTAGCTCAGAAGGGGGTAAAAAAAAGCACAAGGAGAGACTAGACAAGCTCAAGCACAGTATACACAACTGAGATGGAGGTAAAGAAAAGCACCAGAAGAGACTAGACAAGCTCAAGCACAGTATACACTAGCTGAGAAGGAGGTAAAGAAAGGCACCAGAAGAGACTACACAAGCTCACGTACAGTACACACTTACTCAGTAGGAGGTAAAGAAAAGCACCAGAAGAGAAAAGACAAGCTCAAGCACAGTACACCCAACTGAGAAGGATGTAAAGAAAGGCACCAGAAGAGACTAGACAAGCTCATGTACAGTACACACTTGCTCAGTAGGAGGTAAAAAAAAGCACCAGAAGAGAAAAGACAAGCTCAAGCACAGTACACACAACTGAGAAGGAGGTAAAGAAAAGCACCAGAAGAGACTAGACAAGCTGAAGCACAGAATACTCAAGCTGAGAAGGAGGTAAAGAAAAGCACCAGAAGAGACAAGACAAGCTCAAGCACAGTACACACTAGCTCTGAAGGGGGTAAAGAAAAGCCCCAGGAGAGACTAGACAAGCTCAAGCACAGTATACACAACTGAGATGGAGGTAAAGAAAAGCACCAGAAGAGACAAGACAAGCTTATGTTCAGTATACACTAGCTGAGAAGGAGGTAAAGAAAGGCACCAGAAGAGACTACACAAGCTCACGTACAGTACACACTTGGTCAGAAGGAGGTAAAGAAAAGCACCAGAAGAGAAAAGACAAGTTCAAGCACAGTACACACAACTGAGAAGGAGGTAAAGAAAAGCACAACAAGAGACTAGACAAGCTCATGTACAGTACACACTTGCTCAGAAGGAGGTAAAGAAAAGCACCAGAAGAGAAAAGACAAGCTCAAGCACAGTACACACAACTGAGAAGGAGGTAAAGAAAAGCACAAGAAGAGACTAGACAAGCTCATGTACAGTACACACTTGCTCAGAAGGAGGTCAAGAAAAGCACCAGAAGAGAAAAGACAAGCTCAAGCACAGTACACACACAACTGAGAAGGAGGTAAAGAAAAGCACCAGAAGAGAAAAGACAAGCTCAAGCACAGTATACACAACTGAGAAGGAGGTAAAGAAAAGCACCAGAAGAGAAAAGACAAGTTCAAGCACAGAACACTCAAGCTGAGAAGAAGGTAAAGAAAAGCACCAGAAGAGACCAGACGAGCTCAACCACAGTACACTCAAGCTGAGAAGGAGGTAAAGAAAAGCACCAGAAGAGACTAGACAAGCTCAAGCACAGAACACTCAAGCTGAGAAGGAGGTAAAGAAAAGCACCAGAAGAGAGTAGACAAGCTAAAGCTCAGTATACTCATGCTGAGAAGGAGGTAAAGAAAAGCACCAGAAGACAAAAGACAAGCTCAAGCACAGTACACACAACTTAGAAGGAGATAAAGAAAAGCACCAGAAGAGACTAGACAAGCTCAAGCACAGAACACTCAAGCAGAGAAGGAGGTAAAGAAAAGCACCAGAAGAGACTAGACAAGCTCAAGCACAGTATACACAACTGAGATGGAGGTAAAGAAAAGCACCAGAAGAGACTAGACAAGCTCAAGCACAGAACACTCAAGTTGAGAAGGAGGTAAAGAAAAGCACCAGAAGAGACTAGACGAGCTCAAGCACAGTATACACAACCCGAGAAGGAGGTAACGAAAAGCACCAGAAGAGAGTAGACAAGCTCAAGCACAGTATACACAACTGAGATGGAGGTAAAGAAAAGCACCAGAAGAGACAAGCCAAGCTCAAGCACAGAACATTCAAGCTGATAAGGAGGTAAAGAAAAGCACTAGAAGAGACTAGACAAGCTCAAGCACAGAACACACTATCTCCAGAAGACTTGGGTAAAGAAAAAGCACCCAGAAGAGACAAGCTCAAGCACAAAGGCACTAGCCGAGAAGGAGGTAAAGAAAAGCACCTGAAGAGACTACACAAGCTCATGTACAGAACACCCTTACTCAGAAGGAGGTAATGAAAAGCATCAGAAGAGAAAAGACAAGCTCAAGCACAGTACACACTTCTGAGAAGGAGGTAAAGAAAAGCACCGGAAGAGACTAGGCAAGCTCACATACAGTACACACTTACTCAGAAGGAGGTAAAGAAAAGCACCAGAAGAGAAAAGACAAGGTCAAGCACAGTACACACAACTGAGAAGGAAGTAAAGAAAAGCACCAGAAGAGACTAGACAAGCTCAAGCACAGAACACTCAAGCTGAGAAGGAGGTAAAGAAAAGCACCAGGAGAGACTAGACAAGCTCAAGCACAGTATACTCATGCTGAGGAGGAGGTAAAGAAAAGCACCAGAAGACAAAAGACAAGCTCAAACACAGTACACACAACTTAGAAGGAGGTAAAGAAAAGCACCAGAAGAGACTAGACAAGCTCAAGCACAGAACACTCAAGCAGAGAAGGAGGTAAAGAAAAGCACCAGAAGATACTAGACAAGCTCAAGCACAGAATACACAACTGAGATGGAGGTAAAGAAAAGCACCAGAAGAGACTAGACAAG
>JAHLWY010002766.1:0-10646 GCA_020002185.1 Paraescarpia echinospica | reverse complement strand
GGGTGACGCCCTCACAATGTAACAATGGTTATGTGTGTTTCTCTTGTTATTGTCTAATCAAGAGATGGGGTGACGCCCTCACAATGTAACAATGTTTATGTGTGTTTCTCTTTTTACAGTCTAATCAAGAGATGGGGTGACGCCCTCACAATGTAACAATGTTTTTGTATTTTTCTCTTGTTACAGTCTAATCAAGAGACGGGGTGACGCCCTCACAATGTAACAATGTTGATGTGTTTTTCTCTTGTTACAGTCTAATCAAGAGACGGGGTGACGCCCTCACAATGTAACAATGTTGATGTGTGTTTATTCTTGTTACAGTCTAATCAAGGGACGGGATGACACTCTCACAGTGTAACAATGTTTATGTGTGTTTCTCTTGTTACAGTCTAATCAAGAGATGGGGTGAAGCCCTCACAATGTAACAATGTTTATGTGTGTTTCTCTTATTACAGTCTAATCAAGAGACGGGGTGACGCCCTCACAATGTAACAATGTTTTTGTGTTTTTCTCTTGTTACGGTCTAATCAAGAGAGAGGTGACGCCCTCACAATGTAACAATGTTGATGTGTTTTTCTCTTGTTACAGTCTAATCAAGAGACGGGGTGACACTCTCACGGTGTAACAATGTTTATATGTATTTATCTTGTTACAGTTTAATCAGGGGACGGGATGACACTCTCACAGTGTAACAATGTTTATGTGTGTTTCTCTTGTTACAGTCTAATCAAGAGATGGGGTGACGCTCTCACAATGTAACAATGTTGATGTGTGTTTCTCTTGTTACAGTCAGACAGACAGACAGACAGACAGATTTATTTGTTTTGACCATAAATGTACATAAATACAATTGTACAAACATAAATGTAAGGTCAAGGAGACTCCCATTAAGACAACATGTCGCTAACATGGGAGCCCCCTTTTAATAATAGCAAATCAAGTTAGTGAATAGCAACAGTGAATAGAAATAATAGTCACAATTCAATGTTAATAAATACATATATGTAATTATATAGCATATTGTATACTAGTATTATGTTTTACATATATAACAATTGTGGATATCACAATGACATTTATAATTCATAATTAAGTAGTTTTTAATGTAAGTTGTGAAACCATGTAGGCTATGTGTATAAATTTTATTAATGATAATCCTTGGAGTATTGTTAACTGTTTCTTTTACGTTGTGTCGTATGTGTTTTTTGGCATATTCATGATTGAATCTGGGAATTAAAAGGTTATTTATTCCTCGCGTGTAGTGTTGGTGGATTTCAAAGTTGCGTAAATATGGGATGTGGCAGAAATATTCAGGTAGATCGTGATTTACTAATTTATAGTAAAATTTCAGTTGTTGCATTTTATAAATATCACCCAGTTTTAGAAATTGTAGTTTTTGAAAAATCGGATCTGTATGTGCATTATATTTACTCATAGAAATTATTCTCATTGCTTTTTTTTGTAAATTAAAAACTCGATGTGCTTGATGACCCCATAACAGGATACCTTAGTTAATATGAGGAAGAATGAGGGATGTGTACATAGTAGATAGTATGTTTTGTGGTAAAATGTGTTTAAGTTTATTCAAAATTCCATTTGTTTTATTTATTTTGTTAGCTATTTTATTTGTATGACTCTGCCAGTTTAGATGACTATTTAATGTTATTCCCAAAAAAAATTAATCACTTACACAATCAATGCTTTCCCCATCTATTTTCAACAAGGGGATATCAAGTTTCTTTTGAGGCATATTAAATATCATGAATTTTGTTTTCTTGACATTTAATGAGAGTTTGTTGGCTTTTAGCCAGTTACTGATCTTATTAAGTTCGATGTTTACATTATTACTTTGGATTTGGATATCTGGACCATCAAAATTGTTTAATGTGCTAGTAAGGGTCGTGTCATCAGCATAACATATAAATTTAAATAGGTTACTAGAAAGAGCTATATCATTTATGTAAATTATAAATAAGAGGGGTCCCAAAATAGACCCCTGAGGAATACCGGTGGTGATAATATGTTCTTCAGATTTGACATTTTCAAATTCAACATATTGTTTACGATAAAGTAAATAGCTTTTGCAGAGATCTAGAGCTTTACATTGTGAGGGCGTCACCCCGTCTCTTGATTATACTGTAACAAGAGAAAAACACAAAAACATTGTTACATTGTGAGGGCGTCACCCCGTCTCTTGATTAGACTGTAATAAGAGAAACACACATCAACATTGTTACATTGTGAGGGCTTCACCCCATCTCTTGATTAGACTGTAACAAGAAAAACACACATAAAAATTGTTACATTGTGAGAGTGTCATCCCGTCCCTTGATTAACCTGTAACAAGAGAAACACACATAAACATTGTTACATTGTGAGGGCGTCACCCCATCTCTTGATTAGACTGTAACAAGAGAAACACACAAAAACATTGTTACATTGTGAGGGCGTCACCCCGTCTCTTGATTATACTGTAATAAGAGAAACACACATAACCATAGTTACACTGAGAGAGCGTCACCCCGTCTCTTGATTAGACTGTAACAAGATAAATACATATAAACATTCTTACACTGTGAGAGTGTCATCCCGTCCCTTGATTAGACTGTAACAAGAATAAACACACATCAACATTGTTACATTGTGAGGGCGTCACCCCGTCTCTTGATTAGACTGTAACAAGAGAAAAACACATCAACATTGTTACATTGTGAGGGCGTCACCCCGTCTCTTGATTAGACTGTAACAAGAGAAAAATACAAAAACATTGTTACATTGTGAGGGCGTCACCCCATCTCTTGATTAGACTGTAAAAAGAGAAACACACATAAACATTGTTACATTGTGAGGGCGTCACCCCATCTCTTGATTAGACAATAACAAGAGAAACACACATAACCATTGTTACATTGTGAGGGCGTCACCCCGTCTCTTGATTAGACTGTAACAAGAGAAACACACATAACAATTGTTACACTGTGAGAGCTTCACCAGGTCTCTTGATTCGACTGTAACAAGAGAAACACACATCTACATTGATACATTGTGAGAGCGTCACCCCATCCCTTGATTAGACTGTAACAAGAGAAACACACATAAACATTGTTACACTGTGAGAGTGTCATCCCGTCCTTTGATTATACTGTAACAAGAGAAATACATATAAACATTGTTACACTGTGAGAGTGTCAACCCGTCTCTTGATTAGAATGTAACAAAATAAACACACATCAACATTGTTACAATGTGAGGGCGTCACCCCGTGTCTTGATCAGACTGTAACAAGAGAAAAACACATAAACATTGTTACATTGTGTGGGCGTCATCCCGTCCCTTGATTAGACTGTAACAAGAAAAACACACATAAAAATTGTTACATTGTGAGGGCGTCACCCCATCTCTTGATTAGACTGTAACAATAGAAACACACATAAACATTGTTACACTGTGAGAGTGTCATCCCGTCCCCTGATAAAACTGTAACAAGAGAAATACATATAAACATTGTTACACCGTGAGAGTGTCACCCCGTCTCTTGATTAGACTGTAACAAAATAAACACACATAAACATTGTTACATTGTGAGGGCGTCACCCCATCTCTTGATTAGACTGTAACAAGAGAAACACACAAAAACATTGTTACATTGTGAGGGCGTCACCCCGTCTCTTGATTATACTGTAATAAGAGAAACACACATAACCATTGTTACACTGTGAGAGCGTCACCCCGTCTCTTGATCAGACTGTAACAAGAGAAATACATATAAACATTCTTACACTATGAGAGTGTCACCCCGTCTCTTGATTAGACTGTAACAAGATAAACACACATCAACATTGTTACATTGTGAGGGCGTCACCCCGTCTCTTGATTAGACTGTAACAAGAGAAAAGCACATAAACATTGTAACATTGTGAGGGCGTCACCCCGTCTCTTGATTAGACTGTAATAAGAGAAACACACATCAACATTGTTACATTGTGAGAGCGTCACCAGGTCTCTTGATTAGACTGTAATAAGAGAAACACACATCAACATTGTTACATTGTGAGAGCGTAACCACGTCTCTTGATTAGACTGTAACAAGAGAACCACACATCAACATTGTTACATTGTGAGGGCGTCACCGCGTCTCTTGATTATACTGTAACAAGAGAAAAACACATAAACATTGTTACATTGATTTAACAAGATTTAACAAGATTGCCATCCAGAAAATTACTCTGGATGGCAGGTGGACAAGGAAGCCTTTTGGCTTATCGAGAGTCCAATACTTTTTATCTACATGTATAGTAGTGAGGGCGTCATCCCGTCCCTTGATTAGACTGTAACAAGAGAAACACACATAAACATTGTTACATTGTGAGGGCGTCACCCCATCTCTTGATTATACTGTAACAAGAGAAACACACAAAAACATTGTTACATTGTGAGGGCGTCACCCCTTCTCTTGATTAGACTGTAATAAGAGAAACACACATAAACATTGTTACATTGTGAGAGCGTCACCCCATCTCTTGATTAGACTGTAAAAAGAGAAACACACATAAACATTGTTACATTGTGAGGGCATCAACCCATCTCTTGATTAGACAATAACAAGATAAACACACATAACCATTGTTACATTGTGAGGGCGTCACCCCGTCTCTTGATTAGACTGTAACAAGAGAAAAACACATAACAATTGTTACACTGTGAGAGCTTCACCAGGTCTCTTGATTCGACTGTAACAAGAGAAACACACATCAACATTGATACATTGTGAGAGCGTCACCCCATCTCTTGATTAGACTGTAACAAGAGAAACACACATAAACATTGTTACACTGTGAGAGTGTCATCCCGTCCTTTGATTATACTGTAACAAGAGAAATACATATAAACATTGTTACACTGTGAGAGTGTCACCCCGTCTCTTGATTAGAATGTAACAAAATAAACACACATCAACATTGTTACAATGTGAGGGCGTCACCCCGTGTCTTGATCAGACTGTAACAAGAGAAAAACACATAAACATTGTTACATTGTGTGGGCGTCATCCCGTCCCTTGATTAGACTGTAACAAGAGAAACACACATAAAAATTGTTACATTGTGAGGGCGTCACCCCATCTCTTGATTAGACTGTAACAATAGAAACACACATAAACATTGTTACACTGTGAGAGTGTCATCCCGTCCCCTGATTAAACTGTAACAAGAGAAATACATATAAACATTGTTACACCGTGAGAGTGTCACCCCGTCTCTTGATTAGACTGTAACAAAATAAACACACATAAACATTGTTACATTGTGAGGGCGTCACCCCATCTCTTGATTAGACTGTAACAAGAGAAACACACAAAAACATTGTTACATTGTGAGGGCGTCACCCCGTCTCTTGATTATACTGTAATAAGAGAAACACACATAACCATTGTTACACTGTGAGAGCGTCACCCCGTCTCTTGATTAGACTGTAACAAGAGAAATACATATAAACATTCTTACACTATGAGAGTGTCACCCCGTCTCTTGATTAGACTGTAACAAGAGAAAAACACATCAACATTGTTACATTGTGAGGGCGTCACCCCGTCTATTGATTAGACTGTAACAAGAGAAAAGCACATAAACATTGTTACATTGTGAGGGCGTCACCCCGTCTCTTGATTAGACTGTAATAAGAGAAACACACATAAACATTGTTACATTGCGAGAGCGTCACCAGGTCTCTTGATAAGACTGTAATAAGAGAAACACACATCAACATTGTTACATTGTGAGAGCGTAACCAGGTCTCTTGATTAGACTGTAACAAGAGAACCACACATCAACATTGTTACATTGTGAGGGCGTCACCGCGTCTCTTGATTATACTGTAACAAGAGAAAAACACATAAACATTGTTACATTGATTTAACAAGATTTAACAAGATTGCCATCCAGAAAATTACTCTGGATGGCAGGTGGACAAGGAAGCCTTTTGGCTTATCGAGAGTCCAATACTTTTTATCTACATGTATAGTAGTGAGGGCGTCATCCCGTCCCTTGATTAGACTGTAACAAGAGAAACACACATAAACATTGTTACATTGTGAGGGCGTCACCCCATCTCTTGATTATACTGTAACAAGAGAAACACACAAAAACATTGTTACATTGTGAGGGCGTCACCCCTTCTCTTGATTAGACTGTAATAAGAGAAACACACATAAACATTGTTACATTGTGAGAGCGTCACCCCATCTCTTGATTAGACTGTAAAAAGAGAAACACACATAAACATTGTTACATTGTGAGGGCATCAACCCATCTCTTGATTAGACAATAACAAGATAAACACACATAACCATTGTTACATTGTGAGGGCGTCACCCCGTCTCTTGATTAGACAGTAACAAGAGAAAAACACATAACAATTGTTACACTGTGAGAGCTTCACCAGGTCTCTTGATTCGACTGTAACAAGAGAAACACACATCAACATTGATACATTGTGAGAGCGTCACCCCATCTCTTGATTAGACTGTAACAAGAGAAACACACATAAACATTGTTACACTGTGAGAGTGTCATCCCGTCCTTTGATTATACTGTAACAAGAGAAATACATATAAACATTGTTACACTGTGAGAGTGTCACCCCGTCTCTTGATTAGAATGTAACAAAATAAACACACATCAACATTGTTACAATGTGAGGGCGTCACCCCGTGTCTTGATCAGACTGTAACAAGAGAAAAACACATAAACATTGTTACATTGTGTGGGCGTCATCCCGTCCCTTGATTAGACTGTAACAAGAGAAACACACATAAAAATTGTTACATTGTGAGGGCGTCACCCCATCTCTTGATTAGACTGTAACAATAGAAACACACATAAACATTGTTACACTGTGAGAGTGTCATCCCGTCCCCTGATTAAACTGTAACAAGAGAAATACATATAAACATTGTTACACCGTGAGAGTGTCACCCCGTCTCTTGATTAGACTGTAACAAAATAAACACACATAAACATTGTTACATTGTGAGGGCGTCACCCCATCTCTTGATTAGACTGTAACAAGAGAAACACACAAAAACATTGTTACATTGTGAGGGCGTCACCCCGTCTCTTGATTATACTGTAATAAGAGAAACACACATAACCATTGTTACACTGTGAGAGCGTCACCCCGTCTCTTGATTAGACTGTAACAAGAGAAATACATATAAACATTCTTACACTATGAGAGTGTCACCCCGTCTCTTGATTAGACTGTAACAAGAGAAAAACACATCAACATTGTTACATTGTGAGGGCGTCACCCCGTCTATTGATTAGACTGTAACAAGAGAAAAGCACATAAACATTGTTACATTGTGAGGGCGTCACCCCGTCTCTTGATTAGACTGTAATAAGAGAAACACACATAAACATTGTTACATTGCGAGAGCGTCACCAGGTCTCTTGATAAGACTGTAATAAGAGAAACACACATCAACATTGTTACATTGTGAGATCGTAACCAGGTCTCTTGATTAGACTGTAACAAGAGAACCACACATCAACATTGTTACATTGTGAGGGCGTCACCGCGTCTCTTGATTATAGTGTAACAAGAGAAAAACACATAAACATTGTTACATTGTGAGGGCGTCATCCCGTCCCTTGATTAGACTGTAACAAGAGAAACACACATAAACATTGTTACATTGTGAGGGCGTCACCCCATCTCTTGATTATACTGTAACCAGAGAAACACACATAAACATTGTTACACTGTGAGAGTGTCATCCCGTCCCTTGATTAGACTGTAACAAAAATAAACACACATCAACATTGTTACATTGTGAGGGCGTCACCCCGTCTCTTGATTAGACTGTAACAAGAGAAAAACACATCAACATTGTTACATTGTGAGAGCATCACCCCATCTCTTGATTAGACTGTAACAAGAGAAACACACATAAACATTGTTACACTGTGAGAGTGTCATCCCGTCCCCTGATTAAATTGTAACAAGAGAAATACATATAAACATTGTTACACCGTGAGAGTGTCACCCCGTCTCTTGATTAGACTGTAACAAGAGAAAAACACATCAACATTGTTACATTGTGAGGGCGTCACCACGTCTCTTGATTAGACTGTAATAAGAGAAACACACATAAACATTGTTACATTGTGAGGGCGTCACCCCATCTCTTGTTTAGACTGTAACCAGAGAAACACACATAAACATTGTTACACTGTGAGAGTGTCACCCCGTCTCTTGATTAGACTGTAAAAAGAGAAAAACACATCAACATTGTTACATTGTGAGGGCGTCACCCCGTCTCTTGATTAGACTGTAACAAGAGAAAAATACAAAAACATTGTTACATTGTGAGGACGTCACCCCATCTCTTGATTAGACTGTAAAAAGAGAAACACACATAAACATTGTTACATTGTGAGGGCGTCACCCCATCTCTTGATTAGACAATAACAAGAGAAACACACATAACCATTGTTACATTGTGAGGGCGTCACCCCATCTCTTGTTTAGACTGTAACCAGAGAAACACACATAAACATTGTTACACTGTGAGAGTGTCACCCCGTCTCTTGATTAGACTGTAAAAAGAGAAAAACACATCAACATTGTTACATTGTGAGGGCGTCACCCCGTCTCTTGATTAGACTGTAACAAGAGAAAAATACAAAAACATTGTTACATTGTGAGGACGTCACCCCATCTCTTGATTAGACTGTAAAAAGAGAAACACACATAAACATTGTTACATTGTGAGGGCGTCACCCCATCTCTTGATTAGACAATAACAAGAGAAACACACATAACCATTGTTACATTGTGAGGGCGTCACCCCGTCTCTTGATTAGACTGTAACAAGAGAAACACACATAACAATTGTTACACTGTGAGAGCTTCACCAGGTCTCTTGATTCGACTGTAACAAGAGAAACACACATCAACATTGATACATTGTGAGAGCGTCACCCCATCTCTTGATTAGACTGTAACAAGAGAAACACACATAAACATTGTTACACTGTGAGAGTGTCATCCCGTCCTTTGATTATACTGTAACAAGAGAAATACATATAAACATTGTTACACTGTGAGAGTGTCACCCCGTCTCTTGATTAGAATGTAACAAAATAAACACACATCAACATTGTTACAATGTGAGGGCGTCACCCCGTGTCTTGATCAGACTGTAACAAGAGAAAAACACATAAACATTGTTACATTGTGTGGGCGTCATCCCGTCCCTTGATTAGACTGTAACAAGAGAAACACACATAAAAATTGTTACATTGTGAGGGCGTCACCCCATCTCTTGATTAGACTGTAACAATAGAAACACACATCAACATTGTTACACTGTGAGAGTGTCATCCCGTCCCCTGATTAAACTGTAACAAGAGAAATACATATAAACATTGTTACACCGTGAGAGTGTCACCCCGTCTCTTGATTAGACTGTAACAAAATAAACACACATAAACATTGTTACATTGTGAGGGCGTCACCCCATCTCTTGATTAGACTGTAACAAGAGAAACACACAAAAACATTGTTACATTGTGAGGGCGTCACCCCGTATCTTGATTATACTGTAATAAGAGAAACACACATAACCATTGTTACACTGTGAGAGCGTCACCCCGTCTCTTGATTAGACTGTAACAAGAGAAACACATATAAACATTCTTACACTATGAGGTATGTCATGTCTCTTTGATTTCATACTGTATTAAGAGAAAACATTGATAAACATTGTTACACCGTGACAGCGTCTCCCCGTCTCTTGATTAAACTGTAACAAGAGAAACACACATATATATTGTTACACTGTGAGGGCTTCACCCCGTCTCTTGATTAGACTGTAACAAGATAGACACACATCAACATTGTTACACTGTGAGAGCGTCACCCCGTCTCTTGATTAGACTGTAACAAGAGAAACACACATAAACATTGTTACACTGTGAGGGCGTCACCCCGTCTCTTGATTAGACTGTAACAAGAGAAACACACATAAACATTGTTACACTGTGAGGGCGTCACCCCGTCTCTTGATTTGACGTTAACAAGATAAACAGACATAAACATTGTTACACTGTGAGAGCGTCACCCCGTCTCTTGATTAGACTGTAACAAGAGAAACACATAAACATTGTTACACTGTGAGGGCGTCACCCCGTCTCTTGATTAGACTGTAACAAGAGAAACACACATAAACATTTTTACACTGTGAGGGCGTCACCCCGTCTCTTGATTAGACTGTAACAAGAGAAAAATACAAAAACATTGTTACATTGTGAGGGCGTCACCCCATCTCTTGATTAGACTGTAAAAAGAGAAACACACATAAACATTGTTACATTGTGAGGGCGTCACCCCATCTCTTGATTAGACAATAACAAGAGAAACACACATAACCATTGTTACATTGTGAGGGCGGCACCCCGTCTCTTGATTAGACTGTAACAAGAGAAACACACATAACAATTGTTACACTGTGAGAGCTTCACCAGGTCTCTTGATTCGACTGTAACAAGAGAAACACACATCAACATTGATACATTGTGAGAGCGTCACCCCATCTCTTGATTATACTGTAACAAGAGAAACACACATAAACATTGTTACACTGT
>JAHLWY010002765.1:0-10648 GCA_020002185.1 Paraescarpia echinospica | reverse complement strand
TACTGTGCTTGAGCTTGTCTTGTCTCCTCTGGTGCTTTTCTTAACCTCCTTCTGATCAAATGTGTATTGTACTTGAGCTGGTCTTGTCTCTTCTGGTGTTTTTCTTTACCTCCTTCTCATGTACTGTGCTTGAGCTTGTCTTGTCTCTTCTGGTAATTTTCTTTACCTCCTTCTGAGCTAGTGTGTACTGTGCTTCAGCTTGTCTTGTCTCTTCTGGTGCTTTTCTTTACCTTCATGTCAGCTTGTGTATACTGTGCTTCAGCTCGTCTAGTCTCTTCTGGTGCTTTTCTTTACCTCCTTGTCATGTACTGTGCTTGAGCTTGTCTTGTCTCCTCTGGTGCTTTTCTTTACCTCCTTCTGATCAAATGTGTACTGTACTTGAGCTGGTCTTGTCTCTTCTGGTGTTTTTCTTTACTTCCTTCTGAGCTAATGTACACTGAGCTTGAGCTTGTCTAGTCTCTTCTGGTGCTTTTCTTTTCCTCCTTCTGAGCTAGTGTGTACTGTGCTTGAGCTTGTCTAGTCTCTTCTGGTGCTTTTCTTTATCTCCTTCTCAGTTGTGTGTACTGTGCTTGAGTTTGTCTAGTCTCTTCTGGTGTTTTTCTTTACCTCCTTCTCAGCATGTTTGTACTGTGCTTGAGCTTGTCTTGTCTCTTCTGGTGCTTTTCTTTACCTCCTTCTCAGATGTGTGTATTGTGCTTAAGCTTGTCTTGTCTCTTCTGGTGCTTTTCTTTACCTCCATCTGAGCAAGTGTGTACTGTACTTGAGCTTGTCTTGTCTCTTCTGGTGTTTTTCTTTACCTCCTTCTGAGCAAGTGTGTACTGTACTTGAGCTTGTCTTGTCTCTTCTGGTGTTTTTCTTTTCCTCCTTCTGAGCTAGTGTGTACTGTGCTTGAGCTTCTCTAAACTCTTCTGGTGTTTTTCGTTACCTCATCCTCAGCTTGTGTGTACTGTGCTTGAGCTTGTCTTATCTCTTCTGGTGTTTTTCTATACCTCTTTACCTCTTTCTGAGCTAGTGTATAAAGTGCTTGAACTTGTCCAGACTTTTCTGGTGCTTTTCTTTACCTCCTTCTCAATTGTGTGAACTGTGCTTGAGCTTGTCTTATCTCTTCTGGTGCTTTTCTTTACCTCCTTCTGACCAAGTGTGTACTGAGCTTCAGCTTGTCTAGTCACTTCTGGTGCTTTTATTTTCCTCCTTCTGAGCTAATGTGTACTGTGCTTGAACTTCTCTAATCTCTTCTGGTGCTTTTCTTTACCTCTTTCTCAGTTGTGTGTTCTGTGCTTGAGTTTGTCTTGTCTCTTCTGGTGCTTTTCTTTTCCTCCTTCTCAGCATGTGTGTTCTGTGCTTGAACTTGTCTAGTCTCTTCCGGGGTTTTTCTTTACCTCCTTCTCAGCTTGTGTGTACTGTGCTTGAGCTTGTCTTGTCTCTTGTGGTGTTTTTTTTACCTCCTTCTCATGTACTGTGCTTGAACTTGTCTTGTCTCTTCTATTGCTTTTCTTTACCTCCATCTGATCAAGTGTGTACTGTACTTGAGCTTGTCTTGTCTCTTTTGGTGTTTTTCTTTACCTCCTTCTCAGGTACTGTGTTTGAGCTTGTCTTGTCTCTTCTGGTAATTGTCTTTACCTTCCATCTGAGCAAGTGTGTACTGTACTTGAGCTTGTCATGTCTCTTCTGGTGTTTTTCTTTACCTCCTTCTGAGCAAGTGTGTATTGTACTTGAGCTTGTCTTGTCTCTTCTGGTGTTTTTCTTTTCCTCCTTCTGAGCTGGTGTGTACTGTGCTTGAGCTTCTCTAAACTCTTCTGGTGCTTTTCGTTACCTCCTTCTCAGCTTGTGTGTACTGTGCTTGAGCTTGTCTTATCTCTTCTGGTGTTTTTCTATACCTCTTTACCTCTTTCTGAGCTAGTGTATACAGTGCTTGAGCTCATCTTGTCCCTTCTTGTGCTTTTCTTTTCCTCCTTCTGAGCTAGTTTGTACTGAGGTTGAGCTTGTCTTGTGTCTTCTGGTACTTTTCTTTACCTCTTTCTCAGCTAGTGTGTACTGTGCTTGAACTTGTCAAGTCTCTTCTGCTGCTTTTATTTACCTTTTTCTCAGTTGTGCGTACTGCGCTTCAGCTTGTCTTGTCTCTTCTGGTGTTTTTCTTTACCTCCTTCTCAGCATGTTTGTACTGTGCTTGAGCTTGTCTTGTCTCTTCTGGTGCTTTTCTTTACCTCCTTCTCAGATGTGTGTATTGTGCTTAAGCTTGTCTTGTCTCTTCCGGTGCTTTTATTTACCTCCTTCTCAGCAAGTGTGTACTGTACTTGAGCTTGTCTTGTCTCTTCTGGTGTTTTTCTTTTCCTCCTTCTGAGCTAGTGTGTACTGTGCTTGAGCTTATCTAAACTATTCTGGTGCTTTTCGTTACCTCCTTATCAGCTTGTGTGTACTGTGCTTGAGCTTGTCTTATCTCTTCTGGTGTTTTTCTATACCTCTTTACCTCTTTCTGAGCTAGTGTATACAGTGCTTGAACTTGTCCAGACTCTTCTGGTGCTTTTCTTTACCTCCTTCTCAATTGTGTGAACTGTGCTTGAGCTTGTCTTATCTCTTCTGGTGCTTTTCTTTACCTCCTTCTGACCAAGTGTGTACTGAGCTTCAGCTTGTCTAGTCACTTCTGGTGTTTTTCTTTACCTCCTTCTGAGCTAATGTATACTGAGCTTGAGCTTGTCTAGTCTCTTCTGGTGCTTTTCTTTACCTCTTTCTGAGCTAGTGTATACAGTGCTTGAACTTGTCCAGACTCTTCTGGTGCTTTTCTTTACCTCATTCTCAATTGTGTGAACTGTGCTTTAGCTTGTCTTATCTCTCCTGGTGTTTCTCTTTACCTCCTTGTCATGTACTGTGCTTGAGCTTGTCTTGTCTCCTCTGGTGCTTTTCTTAACCTCCTTCTGATCAAATGTGTACTGTACTTGAGCTGGTCTTGTCTCTTCTGGTGTTTTTCTTTACCTCCTTCTCATGTACTGTGCTTGAGCTTGTCTTGTCTCTTCTGGTAATTTTCTTTACCTCCTTCTGAGCTAGTGTGTACTGTGCTTCAGCTTGTCTTGTCTCTTCTGGTGTTTTTCTTTACCTCCTTCTCAGCATGTGTGTACTGTGCTTGAGCTTGTCTTGTCTCTTCTGGTGCTTTTCTTTACCTCCTTCTCAGATGTGTGTATTGTGCTTAAGCTTGTCTTGTCTCTTCTGGTGCTTCTCTTTACCTTCCATCTGAGCAAGTGTGTACTGTACTTGAGCTTGTCTTGTCTCTTCTGGTGTTTTTCTTTACCTCCTTCTGAGCAAGTGTGTACTGTACTTGAGCTTGTCTTGTCTCTTCTGGTGTTTTTCTTTTCCTCCTTCTGAGCTAGTGTGTACTGTGCTTGAGCTTCTCTAAACTCTTCTGGTGTTTTTCGTTACCTCATCCTCAGCTTGTGTGTACTGTGCTTGAGCTTGTCTTATCTCTTCTGGTGTTTTTCTATACCTCTTTACCTCTTTCTGAGCTAGTGTATACAGTGCTTGAACTTGTCCAGACTCTTCTGGTGCTTTTCTTTACCTCCTTCTCAATTGTGTGAACTGTGCTTGAGCTTGCTTATCTCTTCTGGTGCTTTTCTTTACCTCCTTCTGACCAAGTGTGTACTGAGCTTCAGCTTGTCTAGTCACTTCTGGTGCTTTTATTTTCCTCCTTCTGAGCTAATGTGTACTGTGCTTGAACTTCTCTAATCTCTTCTGGTGCTTTTCTTTACCTCTTTCTCAGTTGTGTGTTCTGTGCTTGAGTTTGTCTTGTCTCTTCTGGTGCTTTTCTTTTCCTCCTTCTCAGCATGTGTGTTCTGTGCTTGAACTTGTCTAGTCTCTTCCGGGTTTTTTCTTTACCTCCTTCTCAGCTTGTGTGTACTGTGCTTGAGCTTGTCTTGTGTCTTGTGGTGTTTTTTTTACCTCCTTCTCATGTACTGTGCTTGAACTTGTCTTGTCTCTTCTAGTGCTTTTCTTTACCTCCATCTGATCAAGTGTGTACTGTACTTGAGCTTGTCTTGTCTCTTTTGGTGTTTTTCTTTACCTCCTTCTCAGGTACTGTGTTTGAGCTTGTCTTGTCTCTTCTGGTAATTGTCTTTACCTTCCATCTGAGCAAGTGTGTACTGTACTTGAGCTTGTCTTCTGGTGCTTTTCTTTACCTCCTTCTCAATTGTGTGAACTGTGCTTGAGCTTGTCTTATCTCTTCTGGTGCTTTTCTTTACCTCCTTCTGACCAAGTGTGTACTGAGCTTCAGCTTGTCTAGTCACTTCTGGTGCTTTTATTTTCCTCCTTCTGAGCTAATGTGTACTGTGCTTGAACTTCTCTAATCTCTTCTGGTGCTTTTCTTTACCTCTTTCTCAGTTGTGTGTTCTGTGCTTGAGTTTGTCTTGTCTCTTCTGGTGCTTTTCTTTTCCTCCTTCTCAGCATGTGTGTTCTGTGCTTGAACTTGTCTAGTCTCTTCCGGGTTTTTTCTTTACCTCCTTCTCAGCTTGTGTGTACTGTGCTTGAGCTTGTCTTGTGTCTTGTGGTGTTTTTTTTACCTCCTTCTCATGTACTGTGCTTGAACTTGTCTTGTCTCTTCTAATGCTTTTCTTTACCTCCATCTGATCAAGTGTGTACTGTACTTGAGCTTGTTTTGTCTCTTTTGGTGTTTTTCTTTACCTCCTTCTCAGGTACTGTGTTTGAGCTTGTCTTGTCTCTTCTGGTAATTGTCTTTACCTTCCATCTGAGCAAGTGTGTACTGTACTTGAGCTTGTCTTGTCTCTTCTGGTGTTTTTCTTTACCTCCTTCTGAGCAAGTGTGTACTGTACTTGAGCTTGTCTTGTCTCTTCTGGTGTTTTTCTTTTCCTCCTTCTGAGCTAGTGTGTACTGTGCTTGAGCTTCTCTAAACTCTTCTGGTGCTTTTCGTTACCTCCTTCTCAGCTTGTGTGTACTGTGCTTGAGCTTGTCTTATCTCTTCTGGTGTTTTTCTATACCTCTTTACCTCTTTCTGAGCTAGTGTATACAGTGCTTGAACTTGTCCAGACTCTTCTGGTGCTTTTCTTTACCTCCTTCTCAATTGTGTGAACTGTGCTTTAGCTTGTCTTATCTCTTCTGGTGTTTTTCTTTACCTCCTTGTCATGTACTGTGCTTGAGCTTGTCTTGTCTCCTTTGGTGCTTTTCTTTACCTCCTTCTGATCAAATGTGTACTGTACTTGAGCTGGTCTTGTCTCTTCTGGTGTTTTTCTTTACCTCCTTCTGAGCTAATGTATACTGAGCTTGAGCTTGTCTAGACTCTTCTGGTGCTTTTCTTTTCCTCCTTCTGAGCTAGTGTGTACTGTGCTTGAGCTTGTCTAGTCTCTTCTGGTGCTTTTCTTTATCTCCTTCTCAGTTGTGTGTACTGTGCTTGAGTTTGTCTAGTCTCTTCTGGTGTTTTTCTTTACCTCCTTCTCAGCATGTTTGTACTGTGCTTGAGCTTGTCTTGTCTCTTCTGGTGCTTTTCTTTACCTCCTTCTCAGATGTGTGTATTGTGCTTAAGCTTGTCTTGTCTCTTCTGGTGCTTTTCTTTACCTTCCATCTGAGCAAGTGTGTACTGTACTTGAGCTTGTCTTGTCTCTTCTGGTGTTTTTCTTTACCTCCTTCTGAGCAAGTGTGTACTGTACTTGAGCTTGTCTTGTCTCTTCTGGTGTTTTTCTTTTCCTCCTTCTGAGCTAGTGTGTACTGTGCTTGAGCTTCTCTAAACTCTTCTGGTGTTTTTCGTTACCTCATCCTCAGCTTGTGTGTACTGTGCTTGAGCTTGTCTTATCTCTTCTGGTGTTTTTCTATACCTCTTTACCTCTTTCTGAGCTAGTGTATACAGTGCTTGAACTTGTCCAGACTCTTCTGGTGCTTTTCTTTACCTCCTTCTCAATTGTGTGAACTGTGCTTGAGCTTGTCTTATCTCTTCTGGTGCTTTTCTTCACCTCCTTCTGACCAAGTGTGTACTGAGCTTCAGCTTGTCTAGTCACTTCTGGTGCTTTTATTTTCCTCCTTCTGAGCTAATGTGTACTGTGCTTGAACTTCTCTAATCTCTTCTGGTGCTTTTCTTTACCTCTTTCTCAGTTGTGTGTTCTGTGCTTGAGTTTGTCTTGTCTCTTCTGGTGCTTTTCTTTTCCTCCTTCTCAGCATGTGTGTTCTGTGCTTGAACTTGTCTAGTCTCTTCCGGGTTTTTTCTTTACCTCCTTCTCAGCTTGTGTGTACTGTGCTTGAGCTTGTCTTGTGTCTTGTGGTGTTTTTTTTACCTCCTTCTCATGTACTGTGCTTGAACTTGTCTTGTCTCTTCTAATGCTTTTCTTTACCTCCATCTGATCAAGTGTGTACTGTACTTGAGCTTGTCTTGTCTCTTTTGGTGTTTTTCTTTACCTCCTTCTCAGGTACTGTGTTTGAGCTTGTCTTGTCTCTTCTGGTAATTGTCTTTACCCTCCATCTGAGCAAGTGTGTACTGTACTTGAGCTTGTCTTGTCTCTTCTGGTGTTTTTCTTTACCTCCTTCTGAGCAAGTGTGTATTGTACTTGAGCTTGTCTTGTCTCTTCTGGTGTTTTTCTTTTCCTCCTTCTGAGCTAGTGTGTACTGTGCTTGAGCTTCTCTAAACTCTTCTGGTGCTTTTCGTTACCTCCTTCTCAGCTTGTGTGTACTGTGCTTGAGCTTGTCTTATCTCTTCTGGTGTTTTTCTATACCTCTTTACCTCTTTCTGAGCTAGTGTATACAGTGCTTGAACTTGTCCAGACTCTTCTGGTGCTTTTCTTTACCTCCTTCTCAATTGTGTGAACTGTGCTTTAGCTTGTCTTATCTCTTCTGGTGTTTTTCTTTACCTCCTTGTCATGTACTGTACTTGAGCTGGTCTTGTCTCTTCTGGTGTTTTTCTTTACCTCCTTCTGAGCTAATGTATACTGAGCTTGAGCTTGTCTAGTCTCTTCTGGTGCTTTTCTTTTCCTCCTTCTGAGCTAGTGTGTACTGTGCTTGAGCTTGTCTAGTCTCTTCTGGTGCTTTTCTTTATCTCCTTCTCAGTTGTGTGTACTGTGCTTGAGTTTGTCTAGTCTCTTCTGGTGCTTTTCTTTACCTCCTTCTCAGCATGTTTGTACTGTGCTTGAGCTTGTCTTGTCTCTTCTGGTGTTTTTCTATACCTCTTTACCTCTTTCTGAGCTAGTGTATACAGTGCTTGAGCTCATCTTGTCCCTTCTTGTGCTTTTCTTTTCCTCCTTCTGAGCTAGTTTGTACTGAGGTTGAGCTTGTCTTGTGTCTTCTGGTACTTTTCTTTACCTCTTTCTCAGCTAGTGTGTACTGTGCTTGAACTTGTCAAGTCTCTTCTGCTGCTTTTATTTACCTTTTTCTCAGTTGTGCGTACTGCGCTTCAGCTTGTCTTGTCTCTTCTGGTGATTTTCTTTACCTCCTTCTCAGCATGTTTGTACTGTGCTTGAGCTTGTCTTGTCTCTTCTGGTGCTTTTCTTTACCTCCTTCTCAGATGTGTGTATTGTGCTTAAGCTTGTCTTGTCTCTTCCGGTGCTTTTCTTTACCTCCTTCTCAGCAAGTGTGTACTGTACTTGAGCTTGTCTTGTCTCTTCTGGTGTTTTTCTTTTCCTCCTTCTGAGCTAGTGTGTACTGTGCTTGAGCTTCTCTAAACTCTTCTGGTGCTTTTCGTTACCTCCTTCTCAGCTTGTGCGTACTGTGCTTGAGCTTGTCTTATCTCTTCTGGTGTTTTTCTGTACCTCTTTACCTCTTTCTGAGCTAGTGTATACAGTGCTTGAACTTGTCCAGACTCTTCTGGTGTTTTTCTTTACCTCCTTGTCATGTTCTGTACTTGAGCTGGTCTTGTCTCTTCTGGTGTTTTTCTTTACCTCCTTCTGAGCTAATGTATACTGAGCTTGAGCTTGTCTAGTCTCTTCTGGTGCTTTTCTTTTCCTCCTTCTGAGCTAGTGTGTACTGTGCTTGAGCTTGTCTAGTCTCTTCTGGTGCTTTTCTTTATCTCCTTCTCAGTTGTGTGTACTGTGCTTGAGTTTGTCTAGTCTCTTCTGGTGTTTTTCTTTACCTCCTTCTCAGCATGTTTGTACTGTGCTTGAGCTTGTCTTGTCTCTTCTGGTGTTTTTCTATACCTCTTTACCTCTTTCTGAGCTAGTGTATACAGTGCTTGAGCTCATCTTGTCCCTTCTTGTGCTTTTCTTTTCCTCCTTCTGAGCTAGTTTGTACTGAGGTTGAGCTTGTCTTGTGTCTTCTGGTACTTTTCTTTACCTCTTTCTCAGCTAGTGTGTACTGTGCTTGAACTTGTCAAGTCTCTTCTGCTGCTTTTATTTACCTTTTTCTCAGTTGTGCGTACTGCGCTTCAGCTTGTCTTGTCTCTTCTGGTGTTTTTCTTTACCTCCTTCTCAGCATGTTTGTACTGTGCTTGAGCTTGTCTTGTCTCTTCTGGTGCTTTTCTTTACCTCCTTCTCAGATGTGTGTATTGTGCTTAAGCTTGTCTTGTCTCTTCCGGTGCTTTTATTTACCTCCTTCTCAGCAAGTGTGTACTGTACTTGAGCTTGTCTTGTCTCTTCTGGTGTTTTTCTTTTCCTCCTTCTGAGCTAGTGTGTACTGTGCTTGAGCTTCTCTAAACTATTCTGGTGCTTTTCGTTACCTCCTTCTCAGCTTGTGTGTACTGTGCTTGAGCTTGTCTTATCTCTTCTGGTGTTTTTCTGTACCTCTTTACCTCTTTCTGAGCTAGTGTATACAGTGCTTGAACTTGTCCAGACTCTTCTGGTGCTTTTCTTTACCTCATTCTCAATTGTGTGAACTGTGTTTTAGCTTGTCTTATCTCTCCTGGTGTTTTTCTTTACCTCCTTGTCATGTACTGTGCTTGAGCTTGTCTTGTCTCCTCTGGTGCTTTTCTTAACCTCCTTCTGATCAAATGTGTACTGTACTTGAGCTGGTCTTGTCTCTTCTGGTGTTTTTCTTTACCTCCTTCTCATGTACTGTGCTTGAGCTTGTCTTTTCTCTTCTGGTAATTTTCTTTACCTCCTTCTGAGCTAGTGTGTACTGTGCTTCAGCTTGTCTTGTCTCTTCTGGTGCTTTTCTTTACCTTCATGTCAGCTTGTGTATACTGTGATTCAGCTCGTCTAGTCTCTTCTGGTGCTTTTCTTTACCTCCTTCCGAGCTAGTGTGTACTGTGGTTGAGCTTGTCTTTTGTCTTCTGGTGCTTTTCTTTACCTCTTTCTCAGCTAGTGTGTACGGTGCTTGAACTTGTCAAATGTCTTCTGGTGCTTTTCATTACCTCCTTCTCAGTTGTGCGTATTGTGCTTAAGCTTGTCTTGTCTCTTCTGGTGCTTTTCTTTACCTCCTTCTGAACATATATGTACTGTACTTGAACTTGTCTTGTCTCTTCTGGTGTTTTTCTTTACCTCCTTCTGAGCTAGTGTATACTGAGCTTGAGCTTGTCTAGTCTGTTCTGGTGCTTTTCTTTTCCTCCTTCTGAGCTAGTGTGTACTGTGCTTGAGCTTGTGTAGTCTCTTCTGGTGCTTTTCTTTATCTCCTTCTCAGATGTGTGTATTGTGCTTAAGCTTGTCTTGTCTCTTCTGGTGCTTTTCTATACCTTCCATCTGAGCAAGTGTGTACTGTACTTGAGCTTGTCTTGTCTCTTCTGGTGTTTTTCTTTTCCTCCTTCTGAGCTAGTGTGTACTGTGCTTGAGCTTCTCTAAACTCTTCTGGTGCTTTTCGTTACCTCATTCTCAGCTTGTGTGTACTGTGCTTGAGCTTGTCTTATCTCTTCTGGTGTTTTTCTATACCTCTTTACCTCTTTCTGAGCTAGTGTATACAGTGCTTGAGCTCATCTTGTCCCTTCTTGTGCTTTTCTTTTCCTCCTTCTGAGCTAGTGTGTAATGTGCTTGAGCTTCTCTAAACTCTTCAGGTGTTTTTCGTTACCTCATCCTCAGCTTGTGTGTACTGTGCTTGAGCTTGTCTTATCTCTTCTGGTGCTTTTCTTTACCTCCTTCTGACCAAGTGTGTACTGAGCTTCAGCTTGTCTAGTCACTTCTGGTGCTTTTATTTTCCTCCTTCTGAGCTAATGTGTACTGTGCTTGAACTTCTCTAATCTCTTCTGGTGCTTTTCTTTACCTCTTTCTCAGTTGTGTGTTCTGTGCTTGAGTTTGTCTTGTCTCTTCTGGTGCTTTTCTTTTCCTCCTTCTCAGCATGTGTGTTCTGTGCTTGAACTTGTCTAGTCTCTTCCGGGTTTTTTCTTTACCTCCTTCTCAGCTTGTGTGTACTGTGCTTGAGCTTGTCTTGTGTCTTGTGGTGTTTTTTTTACCTCCTTCTCATGTACTGTGCTTGAACTTGTCTTGTCTCTTCTATTGCTTTTCTTTACCTCCATCTGATCAAGTGTGTACTGTACTTGAGCTTGTCTTGTCTCTTTTGGTGTTTTTCTTTACCTCCTTCTCAGGTACTGTGTTTGAGCTTGTCTTGTCTCTTCTGGTAATTGTCTTTACCTTCCATCTGAGCAAGTGTGTACTGTACTTGAGCTTGTCTTGTCTCTTCTGGTGTTTTTCTTTACCTCCTTCTGAGCAAGTGTGTATTGTACTTGAGCTTGTCTTGTCTCTTCTGGTGTTTTTCTTTTCCTCCTTCTGAGCTGGTGTGTACTGTGCTTGAGCTTCTCTAAACTCTTCTG
>JAHLWY010002764.1:0-10649 GCA_020002185.1 Paraescarpia echinospica | reverse complement strand
ATAATCAGCTCTCTACTCTTGAAATGCTTTATTGAGCAGATTTCTTTGCTTGTCTTTGATTTGTTAAGACGTGAGGAAGCCATGACAATTGGCTTGTTAGACGTGTATTGTAAGGTCGACTTGTTTACTAGTCACCGCCTATTTCCAAAAATATAGATCAGAAAAGTTAGTTGGAAACAGAAAACATGTATGACATATACGGTACCACACATATATACGTGCTAGTGAGTTCCAAGCACGAATATAACATTGTACTCGCTAAACTTCTGAAATATTACAAGAAACTATAATTATGTGATCATTCAAACTACAAGTGCACTGGCGTAAAATATGCAAGCAATACGAATGTTCAACTTCACACAAATGTCTAATGCTCAAGTTTAGGAGTTCTAAGACAGAAAGTATCACATTATAGGAACACATCTAAATTTACCTCAGAAAAGGTTATCTAATAAATATATGTTATGGGTCTATATTTATTAATAGTGTTGTCTTACCACAGCCAATGTTACGTTACCATTTAAAAAACATGCTAAAATATACTAAATTTCAAATACTGATATATCATGGTAATAACTGGCAATTGCTCGAGACAACAAAAACACCAACTGCGTAGTCTTTGTTCTATACAATGTTTTTATGGGCATAACAGCGGACATCACGCCGCAGGCATTCCAGTCATACAACGAGGACAGCGGCGTCCCATTGTATATAATCCTGGAAGACTCCTCAATCTGAAGAAAAAACAAGTTATACGACAACTTCGGTTTTTCGTACACCGTGAAGACCAGGACTGGTAAACAATCTCTCTCCCTCTCCCTCTCCCTCTCCCTCTCCCTCTCCCTCTCCCTCTCCCTCTCCCTCTCCCTCTCCCTCTCCCCCTCCACCTCCCCCTCCCTCTCCCTCTCCCTCTTCCTCTCCCTCCCTCTCTCTCCCTTCCACATATACAGTGTTTGTACGATTTCCTGCCATAATTTTGGCATAAATGGACTGTGCGTCAATATTACATGTGACCTGGATATTTCTCAGATCGAAATCACCCTGCGACTGGTGTCCGAGGGGAGGCTACGAATGCACAAAGATACCGAGACCTCCAGGGAAAGGCTGCCCAGCAATGGGTCCTGTACAGAGCTGGAGATAAGACAGCAATGCAATTGTCGAAGACGTTTACCAGACTGTACGGGCCGGTGATGCATTGAGAACGCATCCTACAACGCACCAGCAAGCTACCGGCAGCACACACGCACGCACGCAGGCACACACGCACCTACCCTCACCCACGCACACACATTCAAATTTTAGATTGCACTTTTTTATAGTTATTCTGTTCATTGTTATATCACTACATTTATGCATTGTTTTTTATTTATGTATTGGAATTGGAATTGTTGCATGTGCTTAATAAAATACAAACTGTCTACATTATGCCTTGTGTCTTCTACAAACTAGCCCCGAATCATAGTCGGAACATTGTGCCACACGATAGGCGTCGGAACGTTATTAATATTTGGAAGCTCACCAAAACTCTTAAACAATGCCCCCTATTGGGCCAACAAATAGCATTTTATCGGTGACAAGACCAAGAAATCATTGGAAACGAAGCTCAGAGGCGCATCAAGACAAAAGGATTGGTCAATCTCAAAATCCATAAGCAGTATTCCAGATGTCAACAGATGGTAAAAGGCGCGATGTTAGCATACTGATCTTCCCTACTAGCTACACTACATTAAAGCATATAAATCCCGTTATTATGCAAGGCGTAGCCTATGTGTGAATTTCAATTGCATTTTGCAAGTCGCAGAAAGCCTATTCGCGGAAGTCACGACTGGCAGAATTAAGGGAAGTGATTCGATTGATGTCGGCGCAAAACAAACAATGTCAATGCCTCGCACCACATTTACTGTTCCCAAAGATTTTGCAATATTCACACAAACAAGTGACAGTTATCACCGCGTTAATATAGTTTACCGTAGCTCTAATTTGTTTAACTTAAATACGTTTAATGAAATGTTGTTGACGGGCGGAACGCCATAAGGCGAGTTAAGAAAACAAAGTAACGAAAATATATCGCGGAAGTAAATTAAAATAACGAGGTAAAAAGTAGCGTTACCTTAGATAAAACTACTTCGTTACAAGTCGAAGTAGTTAATATAAATGTTTATTACATGACACCCCTGCTCACCGAGGTTGCTGGCGTGATATGCTGTTTCAAAATACGCGTAGGGAAAACACATCAAGTTAACTACAGGTATGCACTGATTTACCAATAATGATCAAGTCAGTTTTATTTGCATTTAATTTATATTTGCTGTCAGTGATAAGTGGTAGATATCTTGGCGGCAATCACTATAATACTAGTACACATCACGCAGGAATTGCCGATGATAATGTCGAATTGCTTACATAAATAACCAAACAAAACAAAACTATACATCAATATACACAACACATGTATTGCTAACATCACTCAAACAGGCCGAGACCACTGGAAATACAGGTAGAGTTCGCTGCTGCACATAAATAACCCAACAAAACAAAAATACTGTCGAAAACAACCATGCAACATATTGGACATTATGTAGCAGTTATCACAATGCATAATACAATGTAATTATGTTGCACAAAAAACGCTGGCTAACATCACTCAAACAGGCCGAATTCACTGTTGCCCAGGCCGAATTCACTGGCCGACTTCATGCCGCTATCGTTTCTGGTCAACAATATACCCCCGAACAGGCCGAGATCACTCCTCAAACAGGCCGAGGTCACCGAAACAGGCCGAGATCACTCGGAAACAGGCCGAGATCACTCGGGCCGAGATCACGAAAGGCCGAGATCACTGGATACCCTTGCAAGTCAAGCCTTGTCAAAGCATTGTGCTGTCAATCACCAGCGTCACGACGCAGTGTACAGAATACGGTACTTTTGCAGTTTAGGCCCGCACCTCGAGAAAACCATGATAATAGTCACCTACAGTCACCAAACTTCACATCATATATCTACAACTCTTATTCTACACATATACATTAGTCACGTGATCAAACAATTAAATTTACTGTCTTATTTATGAAAATATTCGCTTGTTTTTTAGTGTATTAATTAGTTCCACCGTAAACTCCGGCAGGTGGCGACACTGTATGGTTGCCTTCAGCCTATCCCCATGTCTGAAGTCAACCATAAAGTGACGCCACCTACCGGAGTTTCCGGTGGAACTAATGAATACACGTAAAAACGAGTGAATTTCTTGTACATTTTGATCGATAAAAGACAGTAAATTTAACTTTTTTATCACGTAATAATTATGTATGTGTAGAATACGTGTTGTAGATATATGATGTGAAGTTTGGTGACTGTAGGTGAGCGTTTTCATGTTTTTTTCGAGGTGCGGGCCTAAACTGCAAAAGTACCCAGAATACTTATATCGAGCGTTTTTCACCGACTGTTGTTACCCTTTAGAAATCTCGCTGCTCGTCGCTGTATTTTCTCAAGTTCATTAATATTTGTTTGGGTGTATGGATCCCAAACAGCGCTCGCGTATTCGAGGTTAGGACGAACTAGTGTAAAGTAAGCCGATTGTTTAGTTTTCTCTGAGCATTTATACAGATTTCTCTTGATAAAACCTAATACACTATTAGATTTGGCAGATAGGTGGGATATGTGAATGTTCCATCTGAGGTCATCAGAGAACTCCACACCTAGGTACGGGTGGTGGTGTACCATTCCCAGGTTGTCTCCATTGATGGTATACTGGGACTGGTGGACAGTTCTCTTCTTGGTTATATGCATAACTGAGCATTTATTTATACTAAAATGCATCTGCCAGGTTGCAGACCAGTCCACCAGCCTCTGCAGGTCAGACTGGAGGGCTTCTCCGTCATTACCGTTATTGATACGCCGGTATAAAATACAATCGTCGGCAGAAAGCCGGATGTTAGAGGTGATCCCCTCTCCTATATCATTAATATATAATAAAAAAAGAAGTGGGCCCAGTACAGTGCCCTGGGGTACCCCAGACTCGACTGTCACTTCTTCTGACGACTCTACTACTACATTCTGCTTTCTGTCAGTTAGCCAATTTGAAATCCAGTTGGTGACTCCATCACTGACCCCGTAATACTGGAGTTTTCCCATAAGGCGTGCATGGGGCACGGTGTCAAAGGCCTTAGAAAAGTCCAGTATTAGGAGATCAGTTTGGTGGCCGTTATCTATATTTTTTGTAATGTCTTCTGTGGCACCAATTAATTGTGTCTCACATGAATGTTTATTCCTGAACCCATGCTGGTACTCTACGATGATGTTATTAGAGTCCACTTGTCCCATTATGTTGCTGTAGATAATGTGTTCAAATAGTTTGCAGCATACTGATGTGAGGGATACTGGCCTATAGTTTGCTGCGACTGATTTGTCACCCTTCTTGAATACTGCTGATATATTAGCGTGTTTCCAGTCAAGGGGGACCTCACCCGTGTCGATGGATTGCTGGAATATTCTAGCCAGGCAAGATGCAATTTGATCAGCTGTCTCCGTTAGAATTTTGTTTGGGGTTGCATCAGGGCCATGCGCTTTGCCGGGCTTCAGTCTGAATAACAGCTTGTGTACTCCATGTACCGTGACTGTGATTCCCGGCATTGCGGAATATGGTGACTGAGGCATGACTGGAATGTTGACAAGATTTTCCTTTGTGAAGACAGTTTGGTACTGCTTTGACAGTATATCTGCTTTCCCCTTACTAGACGAAACCAGACGATTGTTGTGATTGTGAAAGGGTGTTTGCTTACGCCCAATAGCGTAACATTACTGGGTGACTGGTAAACACAAATGTAGTCAAAAGAACTCTTGTACATTAAAAATACAATATTATTATAATTTAGAGTTTTTTAGTGGATAAGACACATTCACCGACATATACGACTAACTCTATAACAGTTGACAGTAGATAAATAATCAAACAGACTGTGGTGTTTGCTTGTGAGTGTGTCACATCACATACATGTGACAAATCACAACATTTAAGCAAATGCAGTGGTCTGCGTGACTACAGACAGTCATTGACAGAACATATATGTTAGTGTCAGTAGTGAGTTCTTTATTTCTATTTTTTTCGACCACTCTAGCCTCTGCCACAGTTTATTGACAGCTTGTACAGTGTGGTTACCAAACTCTTCTGTTAATCATTTGAGGCCTAATTCAACTCGCCAGCTTTTTTTAGAACAATATGATCACCAAGCCCAATACTGCATATGCTATGGCCATGCTGTCACTGCACAAGACCCAATGGCCACCACTGTGAGCAGTAGCAATAAACTCATCAAGGTGCCTAGAGACTTAGCTTAGGACCTGTCACCTAGGACTGGGCTAGGCCTAGTTTAGGTAATACTAGTAGTAGGTGGTCACTGCCTCACTCCCACCCATCCTGGACATTGTCACAGACACTGTCAGTCAGTGGTTCTATGAGTCTTGCGGCTCCAAATAACGAGACAGGACCAACATGATTAACTTGATCATCTGAGTTTCAAAGGATACACAGTCCCCAACGTTGACAGCCAGGTTTTTACACCAACAACAACAACGAATTGCACCGTGTCCGCGGTCATGGACCGTGTCTAGTCCGAATCTTGGACCCAAAACTGTCTGTCCCCAAGTTGCCAAGCAATTGCCAATCCAGTTGATGAAGTGGATGTCGCAAGCCAAATTACACTACCGTGCCTCTCTAATCACAACATACTCAACCTGTAAAGAAGGAAATTGTGTGACAAAACCAAGTAATCATTTTGCTACCTTAGGCTTAGCCTAAGCTTTGTTTGGATTAACTAAATGTCAAATACACTTTGCCCGTACCACTCAGTAGTAAAGGAGGTTAAGTACCGCGGACGTTGGATTCGGAGTGAAGCAAGTGCCATGTTAAGAGATAGGGATTTTCCACTTCCACCGCGCCGCGACAAAGTTAATGATTATGCAAATGAGGTCGCCTCATTTGCATAAATTTATACAGTTGACCAATCAGGAGCGAGCTAGGCATTGTGGGTAAAGTCGAATTGACCAATCAGGATCGAGCTGGGCATTGTGGGCGTGGCTAATTATGCAAATGACCTTATATGGGCATTGTGTGCGTGACTAGTTATACAATTGACCAATCACGAGCGAGCTGGGCATGGCTAATTATGCAAATGACCTTATATGGGCATTGTGTGCGTGACTAGTTATACAATTGACCAATCACGAGCGAGCTGGGCCTTGTGTGCGTGGCTAGTTCCGACCCCGGGCTAAAGTATAGGGAATTTTATCGCAAAGGTATCCGACCACTTTTCGAATTTTTATCCCATGTTAAAGCATAGGGGATTTTCACCCCATGTTAAAGGATAGGCAATTTTCATCCCATGGTAAAGGATAGGAGTTATTGTCGCAAAGGTATCCGACCACTTTTCGAATTTTTATCCCATGTTAAAGCATAAGCGCTATTATCATAAAGGTGTGCGACCACTTTTTTTAATAAAATAAAATATACCAAACAGCATTTGAATATGTCACACACGAGATTGCTTGACCCGTAGGCCGAGGCTCCGCCGAGGAACCGAGCCCTTATTTGGTTGACTATGACATGTCGAAAATGTGGTGTTATAATAAGGCGTAATTTATATAATAAAAGGATTATAAATTCAACGGAGTTCGTTTTGTCTGAAGTAATGTATGCGAAATGTAGACTACATATAGGACTATGTTATATGAGGGCCTAAAGCCTCGTTTTTTCGAACAGAGCGGCCATCTTGAAATTATACGTTTGGTGGCTGTTACAAAACCGTACTCGAGACGTGTCTGGACATGTTTGTTTGTTGCGAGCACGTGCATTCTGTATGATGTCATCAAACTGCTACACACAGTAATTTTGTACCCGAGGTTGACTTGGTTAATCAGATAGTGCTTTGGTTAGCCATTGTTTTGAGCTTTCGTGCTTGAATATAAGCCCATCATTTGGTGTTATGGGCAGTGACATACTATAGCGAGTGAAAATTGCCCCTGCTAACCGGTATAAACTGTTATGACCTCGTAATGAATGCTCTGTGCCTGTGTGTTGAAAAAACATCCGTGTATCTGTCCCGTGTTAAGGCATAGGGTAATATACGAACTTATCTGTTAAAACATTCAAACTACCAGCTATCTGTGTAATATTTTGGTCAAACTGTTTGTTGTGTAACAGTATTTGACAGAATATCATAGTACTTACCAATGGTCACCGTTGAAAGCCTGCATACAAAACGGTTCCAAACTGGTGTCAAACTGTTTTGAAGGGATATTTCCTGTTCTCATCTGTATTTCAGCTGAGCCTAGAGATATAATTGCGTTCAACATCATTATTAAATAAATAAACACGCTATGTCAGTATGTGCAATGCACAATGGCGACTCGACCGTCTTGAGGCCAAAGAGCCTATACCAATAAAAAGACAGCACAGGCTTTGCTATCTTCATTGGTCGAGGAAAGTGAAGCGTTATGTTAGAACAGTACAGACACATAATAACCTCCCAGATAAGATGTACCAGTATCTATATAGTTTACCGTATTAAGGTTCAAGTGTACACAGGACCATTAGAACGTTTTTATCCTTTTTCGTACTATAGTATTTAAATTCGTGCTTCTTCGGTAAAACCTTCGAAACCAACTTCTGTCGTAAAACAAATAACCTGGCATGGGTAATCGAAAATGAACTCATAGATTCATACATATATATATATATATATATATATATATATATATATAGAAACAACAAGAGACGAGACTGTGACCGTGATGTGTGATCTATGACCGAGATGTGTCACGAGACTACGGATGCCACATCACACGATAAAGTACTCAGACCAACTAGTGGTGCGAACGAATCACTACAGTTTGACCAACACACATCACGAATCGAACTATAGACACGAGTCGGACAACCGAAACACTATAGTTTGACCAACACACGGCACGAATCGCACTCAGACCAACTAGTTGCGTAAACGAAACAGAAACTTAACCGATTACACTGCACAAATTGAACTCAGACCAACTAGTTGCGTAAACGAAACAGAAACTTAACCGAGATTTCCTGAAAAAGGAAGCAAAGCAAAGCAAATAGGCGTGTTATCTCGTGAGATTTGCTTCAAAAGGCAGCAAAGCAAAGCAAATAGGCGTGTTATCGCGTGAGATTTGCTTCAAAAGGCAGCAAAGCAAAGCAAATAGGCATGTTATCGCGTGAGATTTGCTTCAAAAGGCAGCAAAGCAAAGCAAATAGGCGTGTTATCGCGTGAGATTTGCTTCAAAAGGCAGCAAAGCAAAGCAAATAGGCGTGTTATCGCGTGAGATTTGCTTCAAAAGGCAGCAAAGCAAATAGGCGTGTTATCGCGTGAGATTTGCTTCAAAAGGCAGCAAAGCAAAGCAAATAGGCGTGTTATCGCGTGAGATTTGCTTCAAAAGGCAGCAAAGCAAAGCAAATAGGCGTGTTATCGCGTGAGATTTGCTTCAAAAGGCAGCAAAGCAAAGCAAATAGGCGTGTTATCGCGTGAGATTTGCTTCAAAAGGCAGCAAAGCAAAGCAAATAGGCATGCTCACTCACTCACTCACTCATCCTTCATGTCTGTTCACTCACTCAACACTATGCTTTGACCAACATACGGCACGAATCGGACTCAGACCAACTAGTTGCGTAAAC
Organism: Paraescarpia echinospica; assembly: GCA_020002185.1. Taxonomy (NCBI): domain Eukaryota; kingdom Metazoa; phylum Annelida; class Polychaeta; order Sabellida; family Siboglinidae; genus Paraescarpia; species Paraescarpia echinospica. The sequence continues at coordinate 1,963 of JAHLWY010002764.1, read as the reverse complement.
GAAACAGAAACTTAACCGATTACGCTGCACAAATTGAACTCAGACCAACTAGTTGAGTAAACGAAACAGAAACTTAACCGATTACGCTGCACAAATTGAACTCAGACCAACTAGTTGCGTAAACGAAACAGAAACTTAACCGATTACGCTGCACAAATTGAACTCAGACCAACTAGTGGTGCAAACGAAACACTATGCTTTGACCAACACACGACACGAATCGAACTCAGATCAACTAGTTGCGTAAACGAAACAGAAACTTAACCGATTACACTACACAAATTGAACTCAAACCAACTAGTGGTGCAAACGAAACACTATGCTTTGACCAACACACGGCACGAATCGGACTCAGACCAACTAGTTGCGTAAACGAAACAGAAACTTAACCGATTACGCGGCACAAATTGAACTCAGACCAACTAGTTGCGTAAACGAAACAGAAACTTAACCGATTACGCTGCACATATTGAACTCAGACCAACTAGTGGTGCAAACGAAACACTATGCTTTGATCAACACATGACACAAATCGAACTCAGATCAACTAGTTGCGTAAACGAAACAGAAACTTAACCGATTACACTGCAGGAATTGAACTCAGACCAACTAGTTGGACAAACGAAACACTATTCTTTGATCAACACATGTCACAAATTGAACTCAGATCAACTAGTCACACAAACGAAACACTATGCTTTGACCAACACGCTGAACGAATCGAACATTGAACTCAGACCAACTAGTTGTGCAAACGAAACACTATGCTTTGACCAACACGTGTCACGAATTGAACTTAGATAAACTAGTTGGACAAACGAAACACTATGCTTTGACCAACACCTGTCACGAATTGAACTTAGATCAACTAGGCACATCACACGAGACTATGACCGAGATATGTCACGAGACTACGGATGACACATCACACGAGACTATGACCGAGATATAGCACGAGACTTCGGATGACACGTCACACGAGAGTACCGACGAGACAAGAGACGAAACTATGAACGAGATATGTCACGAGACTACGGAGGCCACATCACACGAGACTTCGTATGACACGTCACACGAGAGTACCGACGAGACAAGAGACGAGACTATGACCGAGACATGTCACGAGACTACGGATGACACATCACACGAGACTATGGCCGAGATATATCACGAGACTTTGGATGACACGTCACACGAGAGTACCGACGAGACAAGAGACGAGACTATGACCGAGATATGGCACGAGACTACGGATGCCACATCACACGAGACTTCGTATGATACGTCACACGAGAGTACCGACGAGACAAGAGACGAGACTATGACCGAGATACGTCACGAGACTACGGATGACACGTCACACGAGAGTACCGACGAGAAAAGAGACGAGACTATGACCGAGATATGTCACGAGACTACGGATGACACATCACACGAGAGTACCGACGAGACACGAGTTGTACAAACGAAACACTATGCTTTGATCAACACGTGTCACGAATTGAACTTAGATCAACTAGTTGGACAAACGAAGCACTAATCTTAACGTGTTATCGCGTCAAATCCTTCTTTTTTCAGGAAAATAGACGTGTTATCGCGTCAATTCCTCTAGACTTAACCGAGATATGTCACGAGACTACGGATGCCACGTCACACGAGAGATTTTAGTGTCGGTAGTACTCGGAACTTTTTAGTGTCGGTAGTACTCGGAACTTTTTAGTGTCGGTAGTACTCGGAACTTTTTAGTGTCGGTAGTACTCGGAACTTTTTAGTGTCGTTAGTACTCGGAACTTTTTAGTGTCGTTAGTACTCGGAACTTTTTAGTGTCGGTAGTACTCGGAACTTTTTAGTGTCGGTAGTACTCGGAACTTTTTAGTGTCGGTAGTACTCGGAACTTTTTAGTGTCGGTAGTACTCGGAACTTTTTAGTATCGGTAGTACTCGGAACTTTTTAGTGTCGGTAG
>JAHLWY010002763.1:0-10653 GCA_020002185.1 Paraescarpia echinospica | reverse complement strand
GTTTTTGTGTTAAGGGAAGTCACGTGATGTACGTTCGGTCTGATTGATTATGCAAATGAGCTCACGCCGAAAACTAGTGTATATACCGTGCTTCCGACGATTCTGGTCTTTCCTTTTTCGACTCTCGAGAAGGTCGTATCGTATCTGGTCGCTCTCACTATTTGAAAATATGGAATTGTTACGTTGAAAAGATGGCTGCTTCATATACATATTATGTTTTCCATTAAAAGAAGCGATACTTCATGCGAGTCCTATGGTCGCCTCGTTGGACGTGAATCCGACCAAATGATCATCTCTTGACATGAAGGTATGTGATGTTTGGCACCTCATTGAATGAAGTCCTGTCAGGTGGTTGTCCTTACATGTTATTGACATAGTCGTTTTCGATCGTAGCAGTTTTCAAATTCGCTTGCTATGGTCGTGTGTTAAAAAGTTCCGAGTCCTACCGACACTAAAAAGTTCCGAGTGCTACCGATACTAAAAAGTTCCGAGTACTACCGACACTAAAAAGTTCCGAGTACTACCGACACTAAAAAGTTCCGAGTACTACCGACACTAAAAAGTTCCGAGTACTGCCGACACTAAAAAGTTCCGAGTACTAACGACACTAAAAAGTTCCGAGTACTACCGACACTAAAAAGTTCCGAGTACTACCGACACTAAAAAGTTCCGAGTACTATGTGGTGGAATCTCACGCGATAACCCGTCTATTGTGGTGGAATTCCATCTTTTTGGTGGAATCTCACGTGATAACCCGTCTATTGTGGTGGAATTCCATCTTTGTGGTGGAATCTCACGTGATAACCTTCTATTGTGGTGGAATTCCATCTTTGTGGTGGAATCTCACGTGATAACCCGTCTATTGTGGTGGAATTCCATCTTTGTGGTGGAATCTCACGTGATATCCGGTCTATTCTGATGTACCATCCGTAGTCTCGTGACATATCTTGGTCATAATCTCGTCTCTTGTCTCGTCGGTACTCTCGTGTGACGTGTCATCCGTAGTCTCGTGCCGTATCTCGGTCATAGTCTCGTCTCTTGTCTCGTCGGTACTCTCGTGTGACGTGTCATCCGTAGTCTCGTGTGATGTGTCATCCGTAGTCTCGTAGCATATCTCTTGTCTCGTCCGTACTCTCGTGTGATGTGACATCCGTAGTCTCGTGTGATGTGTCATCCGTAGTCTCGTAGCATATCTCTTGTCTCATCCGTACTCTCGTGTGATGTGTCATCCGTAGTCTCGGCCATAGTCTCGTGTGATGTATCATCCGTAATCTCGTGACATATCTCGGTCATAGTTTCGTCTCTTGTCTCGTGTGACGTGTCATCCGAAGTCTCGTGCCATATATCGGTCATAGTCTCGTGTGATGTGTCTAGTTGATCTAAGTTCAATTCGTGACACGTGTTGGTCAAAGCATAGTGTTTCGTTTTCGTGACACGTGTTGGTCAAAGCATAGTGTTTCGTTTGTCCAACTAGTTGATCTAAGTCCAATTCGTGATACGTGTTGGTCAAAGCATAGTGTTTCGTTTGTACAACTAGTTGGTCTGAGTTCAATTTGTGCAGCGTAATCGGTTAAGTTTCTGTTTCGTTTGCACAACTAGTTGGTCTGAGTTCAATTCGTAGTTGGTCTGAGTTCAATTCGTGACACGTGTTGGTCAAAGCATAGTGTTTCGTTTGCCCGCTAGTCGGTCTGAGTTCAATTCGTGTCACGTATTCGGCTAAGGTTAGTGTTTCGTTTGTACAACTCGTGTCTATTTTCCTGAAAACGGAGGGATTTGCTGCGATAACACGTATATTTTCCTGAAAAAGGAAGGAATTGATGCAATAACACGTATATTTTCCTGAAAAAGGAAGGAATTGATGCAATAACACGTATATTTTCCTGAAAAAGGAAGGAATTGATGCAATAACACGTATATTTTCCTGAAAAAGGAAGGAATTGACGCGATAACACGTTAAGATTAGTGTTTCGTTTGTCCAACTAGTTGATCTAAGTTCAATTCGTGACACGTGTTGGTCAAAGCATAGTGTTTCGTTTGTACAACTCGTGTCTCGTCGGTACTCTCGTGTGATGTGTCATCCGTAGTCTCGTGACATATCTCGGTCACAGTCTCGTCTCTTGTCTCGTCGGTACTCTCGTGTGATGTTTCATCCGTAGTCTCGTGTCATCCGTAGTCTCGTGACGTATCTCGGTCACAGTCTCGTCTCTTGTCTCGTCGGTACTCTCGTGTGATGTTTCATCCGTAGTCTCGTGTCATCCGTAGTCTCGTGACGTATCTCGGTCACAGTCTCGTCTCTTGTCTCGTCGGTACTCTCGTGTGATGTTTCATCCGTAGTCTCATGTCATCCGTAGTCTCGTGACGTATCTCGGTCATAGTTTCGTCTCTTGTCTCGTCGGTACTCTCGTGTGACGTGTCATCCGAAGTCTCGTGACATATATCGGTCATAGTTTCGTGTGATGTGCCTAGTTGATCTAAGTTCAATTCGTGACACATGTTGGTCAAAGCATAGTGTTTCGTTTTCGCGACACGTGTTGGTCAAAGCATAGTGTTTCGTTAGTGCAACTAGTTGGTCTGAATTCAATTATATATATATGTATGTATCTATATAGTGTAAGACTATTAGTAAGGTTCCCAACATACGCTTTGCATTACACTATGAAAAAGACACAAGATGAGGTTTGCACAGTTTATTCGTGAACAACACAAACGTATTTACATGTCACGCTCCATAACTAAAAGAACCAGAGACATTGATACAGAGTCTTGCAAAGTTTAATCGTGTACAACACAAAAGAAAGTTCTTTACAGGTCACCCTCCATTACTGCCAGAACCATATGTTTCATAGTGTTTCGCCACTGTTTCGAAACAGATTCTTGCAACCAAGTATTGATATTACACAACTGTTCGACTGTCACATCGGATAGCTTCACACCCGCGTCTAACAAAACACTCAAACAGTCTTTCACCACTGCGGTTGAATTAATGGTCTCCACAGCCTCGTCAAAGTGCATGCAAATTAGAATGTCATCAGATAACATACAATCGTGATGACATTGACTAGGATGGTCTATCTTGCAACCACGACATTGTCGTCTTGAGAGTTCAAAGATGTTACATGATATGTGTCGTGCCAGCGTCTTCTTCATTTCAATTACAGGGAAATCAATGGTAAAGTTCGGACCAGTAAAGTCAGGAGCAGAAGTTGTGACGTTGGCAGGCTGGGTAGAAGTTGTGACATTGACAGCATGGGTAGTTGTGACGTCGTCAGGAACGGAAGTTGGTATCGATGATGTTCTGTTGTCGTTAATCGTCTCTGTCGACACAGAGACCATTCGTTGACGCTTTGATGGTAGCGAGCCTTCAATGTAATCCTGCAAGAATATTTCAATAATATTAAAAACAAATATTAAAGAATGAATGGGAATAGTACACCGTTGCTAGAGTACGGTGATAACGACGCCATTTTAACGGAAGTAAACATATACAGGGATGCCATTTTAGCAGAGGTAAACATACGCAGGGGCGACGATGGTGAAAGTACATAGTAAAACAATACAAAGTATGACTCACCACTAACGTATACAACTTGGCTTCATTGGTCGTCCTCTTCCGACGTGCACAACATCCGCTGGTTACGTGGCGCTTGCTATTATCTTTCCGTGTGAACGATCCCCCACAGTCTGGGCAGGTGAAGGGTCTCTGCGATGGTGGTAGTTGTTTCAGGGTCGATAGGGACTCCTCCTCGGTAGCATCCGTTCGAATCATATCACTCGAGTCTGATGTATCGCAAGGGTAGTAATATGATATCTTCAACATGATGATGTTAGCCGTGGTGTCGTTGTGATACGAATGATGATCCGACTGGTAGAGCTCCGCGTTTATATAGATAGTGAATGTGCCGAAAGGTCACGTGGGCGTGCCGAACGAGCACGAAATTTCTAACCTATGAGAATAGCTAATACTCTTTTGTGAGAATGTGGTTGGCTCTGAAAAGAACCGTTTCTTGGAATTTCGTCAAATTTTTCTTATGATGGTGATGATGATGATGATGAACACACGAGTTGATGTTGATGTTGATGTTCGTGCTTTATCCTGGACAGTGTGTTCTTAACGAGAACGAAGCGTCGCAGGTAAGACTCCGGGTTGTGGGTCTTGCGAGTCTTGCGCCTCTCGCGAAGTTTCTCGACAGACAACCTCATGAGGTGTCGTGTCTCCTTACGGTGGTCGGATGTACTCAGTGACGGAGCCAGTCGCTTGACAGGTTGATAGACACAAAGGTCGGCCACCGGGTGTCGTCGCTTGTTGCTACCCGCAACATCTCGGTCATTGTCGGTAGCAATATCTCGGACGTTGTCAGTAGATGAATTCACACCCATTTTCAAGATGTAAGCTATAATGACCACAAAAGCAGACGCAGGCCTTTTGTAACCAGTCCACAGACCATAAAGATCACGTGGGCGTGCCGAAAAGATTATGGAACAGAACATAAAGGTCACGTGGGCGTGCCGAAAGATCACATATTGTAGAAAATTCAAAAGCACGGACTGCTGAATAGAATGTACACAAGCGCGGACTGCTGAGTAGTTATTTAGTTCACCACTTATCTAACAGGGGTGCTTTCAGTTGATGATTATATATCCACCAGGTGTTTATGGACGAGAAAAATCAAGAGACACGAATATTTGCAGTACTCATATGTGGTTCGCTCACTTGTCCACTAGGGGATGATGTTTGTAGTTCGTGATGTACCCGTCAAGGGGCTCTATTGCACGCAAGCGTGCAAGAGACACGAATATTTGCAGTACTCGAACATATAGTTCACAACTTGTCCATCAGATGGCACCACTTGCATAATTAGTCCCGAAAAATTCCGCTAGGTGGCGATATCTAGTTTTGGCGGGAAATATTTTAGTTCACCAACTATCCGACAGGGGCGCTTTTTCCGTTTTGGTGGGAAATATTTTAGTAGCGAAAAATTCCGCTAGGTGGCGCTATTTTGGTTTTGGCGGGAAATAATTAGTTCACCAACTATCCGCCAGGGGCGCGATTATATTTTTGGCGGGAATATTTTAGTTCCGAAAAAATCCGCTAGGTGGCGTGCCATTCTAGATCCGAAAAATTCCGGTAGGGGGCGCCACGTGACCTTGACCTACATCCGGGTACTTGACATTTGACCTACATCCGGGTACTTGACATTTGACCTACATCCGGGTACTTTACCTTGACCTACATCCGGGTACTTTGCTCTTGCTCCGCGCCGCGACAGCTGCGCGCGGTACTTAACCTCTATTACTACTGTCGTGGTTTAGTTGGTCGAATTCGGTGTGAATTCCATAACTTTGCAATCCCATTTAGTTCTTTCTGAAGAGAGAGAGAAAGTGATCTGCATAATGTTGACATATGAAACCCAATAATTAACATCAGTAACATAAACACACACATACACACACGACCCACCCACCCACACCCACACATATATATATATTATTCGAGTTCGTTTTAATCATCTTTCAAACTGTATTTGTGTATGAATACATTTGTTAATGTGACATACACTTTAAGTTACCAACAAAATTACCTTATAACATTGCTTTCTGGATGTTTAATTCCGTATCAATATGTTACGTAAATCACTAAATAAAATATAAGTCACCGTAGTAGGCACACATACTGTTAGCACACAACGTATTCCAACGATTACTACACAATGTCAACGAAGTTGCTGTCGATTCACTAACCTGGATGAGATTCATGAATACAAACCGCACCAAGTTCTTGTCCAAGAAATCTCCAGTGAATTTGTCGTTGTCTTTCAATTCCTGGAAAACATCCATCCAGTATTGCGATTGGTGTGTTCTCAGAAATGAACACTCTATTCGTTGGTTGTGGTTGCTTGATCCATAAATGAAACTTTTCTTCGCGTATTGGTCAGCATGGTCCCATCTGAATGCATGTTGCATGTCGCACATGCACCCATTTTCTGTGCCCATGTCTGCTCTGATTCTCGCTGGACAACCCGTTTTATTCCTGACAATGTCTGTGTAATAGCTGGCAATCACTTTAGGATCACTGTTTGTGCTGAATGTCTTGAGCCAGATAACAAAGCGCGAGTAGCCATCGATCGCACCATTGATACAAATTCCACAGGGCTTCAGTTTATCATATGAATCTACGTGCCATCAAAAATTTGGCCCCTTGTTGAAATACACACGTCTCTGTATTTTTCTCCTCCTCCAAAGTTCCACTCCCTCAGGATCTAATATTTGCAACAATAGTCGCACAGTCTCTTGTCGAACGACAAATTCTTTTTGTATGCACTTCAAATGCACGAATTTGTAGCCATGCAACTTGTCACTATTATGCATAAGTGCCATCAAGTACATACTGACATCCAGAATATCACTATATTATTTACGTCTATACAGATGGGCAGTCTTAAAAATTCGTCGTAATGTTCTCATACTTATGACAATGTCGTTGAGATGGGCACGTGATTGCAGGATTTCGCTATGGTTCATACCCAACGAGAAGTACAGCCTCACAAAGTTTTTCGTGCCTTGATTTGCCATGGCCACTTTTCATCTGCTGACGAATATAGTAATTCGTACTTACGAATTAGTAATTCGTACTTGCGAATTAGTAATTCGTACTTGCGAATTAATAATTGAAATAATAATCTAATAAAAAATGTAGTTAACATTTAGTAAGGTAAATGTGTGCTTGCCATGCAATTACTGAATGGTTCAACAGTTTTTATCATCAATAATGTCAGCAGTACGAAAGAATGTATAAAGGTCGTCATAAATATTTTATGGGATTTAATTCTTATCCATTCCGGTTATAATCTTAAAATGGCGTATTTATGTGGGCATTAAGGCCATGGATGCGCCCTTTCAGAAATATGTTCTTTGTAATTATTGTGAAACCATACGATATTTTATTTTATTTATTATACATTATTCCTGTTGTTAATACGTTACTTGTTAACAATATTAGAAATGGAAGTGCTGTCCACATGGAACTACAGATTACAACCGAAGCAGACTCATAATGATTTTAGAGGTGCATTATTTTATCAACTTGCATTTGCAGGCACCCCAAAAACCTCTCTTGAGACATGTACTGCACCCCCCATCATTTAAACCTCAAACGGAACTGGTTTCCCATAAGGAAAACTCTTTTACCTTAACGAGGTGGTGCATATGCACCCATCACATCTCCCAACTTATGGGCCTTTTGGCAGCCTACGCTCAACACTGAGTGTGGATTGCCACGCCACATTATACTTATTGGCTTCACCCATTTTTTATATTTACAATAATAGAACAAAAACACAAGTCCAACAACCATAATTGGCTCATTTGTTCCTGTACACAATTCTTTATACAATAATTTACCTATACAGTATACCTTTACAGTGTACCTTTGAACAAGATATTCACACAAATTATCCTTTAATATATATATAAATAAATGATTTGGAGGATGGTAATATATAAGCAAAGTACTGAAATTTCACATAAATTATTAACCAGTGAGCATTGATTACTTTTACTGGCATCCGAATATACGTTCGTTATAATGGCCGTCTGGTAAAATTTAACAACGTGATAAAATGGCCGCTCAAACTAAAATCTTACCACTGCAAGTATGGATGAACTCTTTGAAGCATCGGAGACTAAGACTGTGACTAACATTGTTGTGTACTCTGTGAAGGCAAACTTATCTTATGATTTAGCAACACTGTGATAGTAATGTCATGATTAACCAATATGTACATCACTAAACTTAACCAGCTTTAAATGTACTAATATTTTTGAGTTAAAGTATTTAAAATTACCACATGAAATTCTATTTGTGGACAAATAAAGGTTATTGTATTGTACTAATGTCCAGGTTAAATTATACTATTATTGTTTATTATTTTTAATGTATATAACAGGGATAGCACTGTACAGCATATAAAATAATATGCATAATTAATTTTTACAACAAATTATTACTAAAAACAAAATAATATATTATTGTATCATAGCATGATAAATTACCTCTGGTAGACAATATTAAAATGCAGCAAACCAATAACAGTAATATATACTATCAGCTACTGTCAACATTAAATTTAACGTAACCTTATTTAATTAATTAATTTAATGAAACATCGTGTATTTTATTGACTTTTTATAATAATTATTAATGAAATATGAATTGTGATATATCACCATGTCTAGTCAACCATAAAGTGGCGCCATCTACCGGAGTTTCTGGTGGAACTAATGAATACACGCAAAAACGAGTGAATTTCGTGTACATTTTGATCAATAAAAGACAATAAATTTTACTTTTTGATCACGTCATAATTATGTATGCGTTGAATAGGTGTTGTAGATATATGATGTGAAGTTTGGTGACTGTAGGTGAGCATTTTCATGTTTTTTTCGAGGTGCGGGCCTAAACTGCAAAAGAAACGTGCAACAGTGTCAGTGATGACGATTTGAGTGGGTAAATCATAAATGAGTAGTGCTTACCTTCAAGATGCAGAATGGCCACAGCCAAAACGGCGTACAACAAGACACAGGTGTGGTTTCCTTGCGTCATTGTATTTGGGTGTTTCTTTACCACCTCTTAAGTGCTGCCTGTCGGCCGATTGGACAACCCCAGTACATAGGATATCCAAACACGGCACAGCAGTCCCAAAAGTCGGTAACGTTTCCCTCGGTCTCGCTTGTATTTCTCTAGTCTAGACTCTACTTCTCTGTTGTGAGTGTGACTGTGTGCATACAGTAATTCCGCTCACAGTATATTCAATATAAGTCACAGATAACTGCTACAGCGTAACTCTCGCAGGTTCTGGTTTCAGTGACATTTTTGTACATCCTGTCCAATAAACTACGACAACTTTCGTTGTGAATGGTTCAGCTACTCCATGAGTAGAACTCAACACGGTGTGTCTAAACGCCCGACCATTCGTAAACATGACGTCAACCGCAAAATGTGTACCTATATTTAGCACTCGCATGGCGTTGTGCAGCGCCACGGCAGGAAATAGTTCCTAGGTGGACATACAATTAGATAAACTTTATATGTATCACATCCATAATAAACTAACAAAACAGTAATTTAAGACATTTTGCGTTAAGCACGCTATACATATGTACGTTATTCTGTCGTGCGGCTCATTCCCAGGTGAACACTCGGTCTTTTAGCCTTTCCTAGGAGGAGAGGCTAAAAGCCCGACCATTCGAGAACACTGTTCTAGTACATCCATATTAGGCCTTATATTTAGATATAGTGAAAACTGCTACAGAAGGATACTAACGTATTTTTTATTATCCAACAAAAGTATATGTAACATATTGTCGTTCCCTTGTGTCACTGGTCTAGAAAACTCGTTCTTTTAGCCTTTGCTAAGGGGAAATGCTAAAAGCCGGAGCATTCGGGACCACTTTTTTAGTCTATGCATCATATGCCTTAAATATACTTTATATACTAAACAATGCTAAAGTGTAGGATAATGGCGTAATTTGTAATTTCCAACAAGCAAAAATATAACATTGTCATTCCCTTGTGTCGCTGCATAGCCCCGAATAGTCGGGCTTTTGGCTTTTGCTAGGGTGATAGCCAAAAGCCAGATCATTCGGGACCCCTTTTTACTCCATGCATCATATATATATAGGCATATACTTTATATACTGAATTAACAATGCCATAGTAGGATAATGACGTATGTTTTACTTTCCAACAAGAGAAAATATAACATCATCGTTCCTTAGTGTCACTACATGGTCCCGAAAACTCGGGTATTTCGCCTTTGCTATGGTGAAATGCTAAAAGTCCGACCATTCGGGACCACTTTTTTAGTCCATACATCATAAGCCTTTATCTTATACTTGTTTATTATATCGAGCAATGTTACACTATTTAATGACGTATTATTAAAATTTTCTTCGTTCCCTATATAGTGTTACCGATCCGGAAAACTCATTCTTTGGCCTTTGCATACTAGGGTGAAAACGAGCGTTCTTGACCAATGGTCGAGGTCTACTATATTCTGTGTTTGGACACGCGTTCGACGAAATGATTATTATTTTCATAATTGATGTGTAATTGTTAATTATGAAAATTATGTGACAGGTTTTAATTAATAGTCACGCCAGCGTGTGCGTGCGTGCGCGCCTGTGTGTGCGTGCGTGTGTGTGTGCGTGTACGTATACTCTATGTGTGTGCACATGCGTGTGTGTTTCGTTGCACGTGCGTGTGTGTGTGTGTGCGTGCGTGCGTGTCATGCGCCCAGTTGCGAAACAGTCGGCCGGGCCTTCTCGATCGGGGAGTGAAGTCCATTATCTAAAAACTTCGTCATTTTGCTGGTCACAGGTTGACAACATACACATGTATGGACAACAATTGTTCCACGCGTACTGCAGGCCTTTCTGAAATAACTTACTGAAGTAATCAAGAAGTATTAGGCACGTTAATTGTCATATTCTGCCGTGCGTGCGGGCCATTCCCGTGTGTCACTGTTCACGAAAACTTGGGCCTTTAGCCTTTCCTAGGGGGAAATGCTAAAAGTCCGACCATTCGGAACCATTTCCCTAGTGCATGCATAGAATACGTTATAATTTATTTATATACAACAATTTAACAATATTACG
>JAHLWY010002762.1:0-10653 GCA_020002185.1 Paraescarpia echinospica | reverse complement strand
CCATATACAAACAGTGTTCTCCTGTCACACTATCAGTACAAGCGCCCACAACCCAGATACACACAGCTTTCTCCTGTCACACTATCGGTACAAACGCCCACAACACAGAAACGCACTGTGTTCTCCTGCCACACTATCAGTACAAGCGCCCACAACCCAGATACACACTGTGTTCTCCTGTCATACTATCAGTACAAGCGCCCACATCCCAGATACAAACAGTGTTATCCTGTCACACTATCAGTACAAGAGCCCACATCCCAGATAAACACAGTGTTCTCCTGTCACACTATCAATACTAGCTCCCACATCCCAGATACACATGGTGTTCTCCTGTCATACTATCAGTACAAGCGCTCACAACCCAGATACAAACAGTGTTATCCTGTCACACAATCAGTACAAGCGCCAACATCCCAGATACACACAGTGTTCTCCTGTCACACTATCAGTACAAGCGCCCACAACCCAGATACACACTGTGTTCTCCTGTCACACTATCGATACAAGCGCCCACAACCCAGATACACACAATGTTCTCCTGTCACGGTATCAGTTCAAGCACCCACAACCCAGATACACACAGTGTTCTCCTGTCACACTATCAGTACAAGCGCCCACAACCCAGATACACACAGTGTTCTCCTGTCACACTATCAGTACAAGCGCCCACATACCAGATACAAACAGTGTTATCCTGTCACACTATTAGTACAAACGCCCACATCCCAGATACACACAGTGTTCTCCTATCACACTATCAGTACAAGCGCCCACATCCCAGATACACACTGTGTTCTCCTGTCACACTATCAGTACAAACTCCCACATCCCAGATACACACAGTGTTCTCCTGTCACACTATCAATACAAGCTCCCACATCTCAGATAGACACAGTGTTCTCCTGTCATACTATCAGTAGAAGCGTCCACATCCCAGATACACACAGTGTTCTCCTGTCACACTATCAATACAAGCGCCCACATCCCACATACACATAGTGTTCTCCTGTCACACTATCAGTACAAGCACCCACAACCCAGATACAAACAGTGTTATCCTGTCATACTATCAGTACAAGCGCCCACATCCCAGATACACACAGTGTTCTCCTATCACACTATCAGTACAAGCGCCCACATCCCAGATACACACTGTGTTCTCCTGTCACACTATCAGTACAAACTCCCACAACCCAGATACACACAGTGTTCTCCTGTCACGATATCAGTACAAGCGCCCACAACCCGGATACAAACAGTGTTATCCTGTCACACTATCAGTACAAGAGCCCACATCCCAGATACACACCATGTTCTCCTGTCACACTATCAACACAAGCTCCCACATCCCAGATACACACAGTGTTCTCATGTCATACTATCAGTAGAAGCGTCCACATCCCAGATACACACAGTGTTCTCCTGTCACACTATCAATACAAGCGCCCACATCCCACATACACCACATCCCATATACACACTGTGTTCTCCTGTCACACTATCAGTACAAACTCCCACAACCCAGATACACACAGTGTTCTCCTGTCACGATATCAGTACAAGCGCCCACAACCCAGATACAAACAGTGTTATCCTGTCACACTATCAGTACAAGCGCCCACATCCCAGATACACACCATGTTCTCCTGTCACACTATCAATACAAGCTCCCACATCCGAGATACACAAAGTGTTCTCCTGTCACACTATCAATACAAGCTCCCACATCCCAGATACACACAGTGTTCTCCTGTCACACTATCAATACAAGCGCCCACATCCCACATACACAGAGTGTTCTCCTGTCACACTATCAGTACAAGCTCCCACAACCCAGATACAAACAGTGTTATCCTGTCACACTATCAGTACAAGCGCCCACATCCCAGATACACACAGTGTTCTCCTGTCACACTATCAGTACAAGCGCCCACATCCCAGATACACACTGTGTTCTCCTGTCACACTATCAGTACAAACTCCCACAACCCAGATACACACAGTGTTCTCCTGTCACGATATCAGTACAAGCGCCCACAACCCAGATACAAACAGTGTTATCCTGTCACACTATCAGTACAAGAGCCCACATCCCAGATACACACCATGTTCTCCTGTCACACTATCAATACAAGCTCCCACATCCCAGATACACACAGTGTTCTCCTGTCACACTATCAATACAAGCTCCCACATCCCAGATACACACAGTGTTCTCCTGTCATACTATCAGTACAAGCGCCCACATCCCAGATACAAACAGTGTTAACCTGTCACACTATCGGTACAAGCGCCCACAACCCAGATACACACAGTGTTCTCCTGTGACACTATCGGTACAACCGCCCACAACCCATATACACACAGTGTTCTCCTGTCACACTATCAGAACAAGCGCCCACAACCCAGATACACACAGTGTTCTCCTGTCACACTATCAGTACAAGCGCCCACAACCCAGATACACACAGTGTTCTCCTGTCACATTATCAGTACGAACGCCCACAACCCAGATACAAACAGTGTTCTCCTGCCACATTATCAGTTCAAGCGCCCACATCACAAATACACACAGTGTTCTCCTGTCACACTATCAATACAAGCGCTCTCAACCCAGATACACATAGTGTTCTCCTGTCACACTATCAGTACAAGCACCCACAACCCAGATACAAACAGTGTTATCCTGTCACACTATCAGTACAAGCGCCCACATCCCAGATACACACAGTGTTCTCCTGTCACACTATCAGTACAAGCGCCCACATCCCATATACACACTGTGTTCTCCTGTCACACTATCAGTACAAACTCCCACAACCCAGATACACACAGTGTTCTCCTGTCACGATATCAGTACAAGCGCCCACAACCCAGATACAAACAGTGTTATCCTGTCACACTATCAGTACAAGCGCCCACATCCCAGATACACACCATGTTCTCCTGTCACACTATCAATACAAGCTCCCACATCCCAGATACACACAGTGTTCTCCTGTCATACTATCAGTACAAGCGCCCAGATACAAACAGTGTTAACCTGTCACACTATCGGTACAAGCGCCCACAACCCAGATACACACAGTGTTCTCCTGTGACACTATCAGTACAACCGCCCACAACCCAGATACACACAGTGTTCTCCTATCACACTATCAGTACAAGCGCCCACAACCCAGATACACACAGTGTTCTCCTGTCACACTATCAGTACAAGCGCCCACAACCCAGATACACACAGTGTTCTCCTGTCACACTATCAGTACAAACGCCCACAACCCAGATACAAACAGTGTTCTCCTGCCACATTATCAGTTGAAGCGCCCACATCCCAAATACACACAGTGTTCTCCTGTCACACTATCAATACAAGCGCTCTCAACCCAGATACACACTGTGTTCTCGTGTCACACCATCAGTACAAAACTCCCACAACCTAGATACGCACAGTGTTATCCTGTCACACTATCAGTCAACCCAGATACACACAGTGTTCTCGTGTCACACTATCAGTACAAACTCCCACAACCCAGATACACACAGTGTTCTCCTGTTACACTATCAGTACAAGCGCCCACAACCCAGATACACACAGTGTTCTCCTGTTACACTATCAGTACAAGCGCCCACAACCCAGATACACACAGTGTTCTCCTGTCACACTATCAGTACAAGCGCCCACAACCCAGATACACACAGTGTTCTCCTGTCACACTATCAGTACAAACGCCCACAACCCAGATACAAACAGTTTTCTCCTGCCACATTATCAGTTCAAGCGCCCACATCCCAAATACACACAGTGTTCTCCTGTCACACTATCAATACAAGCGCTCTCAACCCAGATACACACTGTGTTCTCGTGTCACACCATCAGTACAAAACTCCCACAACCTAGATACGCACAGTGTTATCCTGTCACACTATCAGTCAACCCAGATACACACAGTGTTCTCGTGTCACACTATCAGTACAAACTCCCACAACCCAGATACACACAGTGTTCTCCTGTTACACTATCAGTACAAGCGCCCACAACCCAGATACACACAGTGTTCTCCTGTTACACTATCAGTACAAGCGCCCACAACCCAGATACACACAGTGTTCTCCTGTCACACTATCAGTACAAGCGCCCACAACCCAGATACACACAGTGTTCTCCTGTCATACTATCAGTACAAGCGCTCACAACCCATATACAAACAGTGTTATCCTGTCACACAATCAGTACAAGCGCAAACATCCCAGATACACACAGTGTTCTCCTGTCACACTATCAGTACAAGCGCCCACAACCCAGATACACACTGTGTTCTTCTGTCACACTATCGATACAAGCGCCCACAACCCAGATACACACAATGTTCTCCTGTCACGGTATCAGTTCAAGCACCCACAACCCAGATACACACAGTGTTCTCCTGTCACACTATCAGTACAAGCGCCCACAACCCAGATACACACATTGTTCTCCTGTCACACTATCAGTACAAGCGCCCACATACCAGATACACACAGTGTTCTCCTGTCACACTATCAGTACAAGCGCCCACATACCAGATACAAACAGTTTTCTCCTGCCATATTATCAGTACAAGCGCCCACATCCCAGATACACACTGTGTTCTCATGTCACACCATCACTACAAGCGCCCACATCCCAGATACACACAGTGTTCTCCTGTCACACTATCAATACAAGCTCCCACATCTCAGATAGACACAGTGTTCTCCTGTCATACTATCAGTAGAAGCGTCCACATCCCAGATACACACAGTGTTCTCCTGTCACACTATCAATACAAGCGCCCACATCCCACATACACATAGTGTTCTCCTGTCACACTATCAGTACAAGCGCCCACAACCCAGATATAAACAGTGTTCTCCTTCTTATGCCCTCGTCTGTACTCCTTGTTATCCCCTCTATTCTCACAACGCATTCAGCCAAGGTGTCCACTTTTTATTGGTCTTTCTACCGACTACTACATGCAGATGTGCACCTCTTGTTCACCTTTCCTCCTTACTTCATTGTCACCAGGTCGATTCGAAGGCGTTTGTTTTTTGTGTTAAGGTTTTAAACTCATTGATGCAATTATCTTTTATGGTTCCTCCTTTCTTATCTGTCATCACCATTACGACGCTTGCATTCAGTATCGTCTTCAGTTTTTTATCTTCAAGCACATATCTTCTGTGCGGATTCATTACCAGGATGAAAAGCACGGAATTCAAGGCACTTCCCTGTCTGAGGATTTCTTCCTCTCATAACTGTTCTAGTGGCTCTCTTGCAATCCTCATCAGCGATGTTGGCTCCTATTTCGTTTTCTCCACAATCCTACCATCTGCTTCTTCAAACACCGCAGTTGATGTATTGTCGCGTGTATTTTCAATGTGGAAATATATGAGAGTCTACAGGACTGTAATATGTTGTCTTTTCTGTGGGTGCGTTTTTCAGCCTGGAACACACATCCAACAAACATCGCTGAGGGGGTAGTGTTGGAGAGTTTCGTCATTGAGGGGGTATTGTTGGAGATTTTCCGGAACTCTTTTGCCTCAGCGTGGGCGCGGGTGCCTACGCACCTATCGCACCCGAAGCGTGCTGGTCTGATCTAGCTACGTTCTGTTGAATGTCAGTGTGTTTCAGCTATCGTGTAAAGCATTACTCGTCCGGTCATTAAATCTGGACTGTATATGTATACATTATCTTATGTTTCACTGCGATATTTGTTATTTGTATACCTTATTTGCTTCCGCCTGTAGATTTGCGACTTCTCAGTGAGACCGGTTCCTCGCGATGAGTGCTGGTACTTCGGCCCAGCCAGGCCGAGAATGAACACCAATCTCAAAAATGGCACGGTCATCGAGTGGAACAACTTGCAGTGGGGGGATATCGACAGCTACTGCCGCTTGTTTGTCGACACCAGCGCGCTTGAGGAGGGTAAGTCGAAATATACGTGTGTGTGTGTGTGTGCGTTCGTGCGTGCGTGCGTGTGTGCGTGCGCGTGCATGCGCAAGTGTGTGCGTGCGTGTACGCGAACGTGCGAAGGCGTAAGTGAGAGTGCGTATGTGTTTTTATAATTTATATACAAATATATATACAATGTGTGTGTGTGTACACGCACGCACACACATGTGCAAGCTCGCGCACGCACACACGCACGCACGAACGCGCACACACACACACACGTATATTCCTCATGTATATATATATATATATATATATATATTTATATATATATTTATATATATATACATATTACATATTCTTCATCTCCTATGTGCCATGTCTGTCACAGGCGTTGGCGATTTTTATTCTCTGGCGTCCTCTGGATCTTTTATATATATATATATATGTATATATATATATATATACATATATATATATGCATATATATTATCCGTATCTCTGCTTTTGCGCTCAAAGGTTACACCGCTGATGAAACCGACCCGGAAGTGACGCGGCACTTATTCGAAAGTGAGACCGTCGTGTGCATGACCTGCAAGACGGTCGACACAGGCGAAGTGGTTGGCGCCGGTCTACTTCTTCCGGCTACTTGCAGTCGCACGACCACCCCGATCATGTCCACTGGAGCCATGATAGTTCGTCCAGACTTCGCCTCCAAGTGGCTAGGCTCGGTTATGATGGAACTGTGGCAAGAATTATCGATTAGCTCTGGCTACGACGCATTGTACGGAGAAATGCACGCCAAGCACACAACAGTGCTCCATATGGCCATCAAGGAGGGTATGCGTTTGATCGGATGTGTACCCGGCGCGATCAAACTTCCCACTTCCGGTTGGGGTGATACCGTTCTGTTTTATATGCCTTTGCGCGATATGTGAGGGCGACTAACTTGTAGTTTCCTTCTTAAAGCTGTCTCCACTTTTAATTTGTACATCGCGTTTATATTTTGTTGAACTTCAGATTAAGGCTAAATTGTTTAAGTAAAACGCGCAGTCAGGTGTTTGAATGAATATATGTTATAAGATCATAAAAAAGTACTGATATTCACTGTATGATCCTATTTCTTTTTAATGTGAATAACCTTGTTGAGGACATCAAAAACATATTGTGTTCTTTTGCCGAAGTGGTTCTTTTCGGCCGGGACGAGATTAGTGTAGGCGCAGTATTTTTGTTAAATTATTTCAGGAAAACTTAAG
This sequence comes from Paraescarpia echinospica, assembly GCA_020002185.1. Lineage (NCBI taxonomy): Eukaryota > Metazoa > Annelida > Polychaeta > Sabellida > Siboglinidae > Paraescarpia > Paraescarpia echinospica. The sequence continues at coordinate 3,483 of JAHLWY010002762.1, read as the reverse complement.
AACATGTATGAAAAAACCAGTTAGTGGATATTAGATAGGTTAGTTTTTTTGCGAAATGCATCTTAAAAATGTCGAGTGATTATCGAACTGATGAGGTAGATTTGACGACTGTTGGCATATGGCTTACAAGGATAGTAAACAAACTACACCTTACATTAAATCCACAGCTCGTGTACAAATGGTTTTGAATGTATATTTGTATAATTAGTTATTACATGTTCTTGCCTGTAGAGATGTGCAATTTTGACTGCAATAATAACTTATATATTCACATCATGTTTTGTGTTACTTTATTATGTTGTTGCACGTGATTGGGAGACAAATTACAACTTCCATTAAATCCACAGCTCGTGTACAAATGGTTTCAAGTTTATATTTGTATTTATGTGTATGATGTGCTATTTGTATAGCTAATGAAATAGGATGGATCACATAATTTATCTTTCGGAGGCTGTATGCGAATACTGCGAAAGGAAAACGAAAGAGTAACGATAATACTGAAGTGTATAGCAAATGCCACAAGGTTTGGGACGAAATTGATAATATTACCAATGTCATGTCACTCACATTTATAAGCATCAAATTATTTTAAGGTGACTTATATTTCTATCGCATGACTTCTTCTGAGACATATACGTGTTTATTAAATAAAGGTCTCAAGTTGGCGAAGACCATCAAAAGTATTCTAATTTACGAAATCGATGACGTTGTAATATACTTTATACAATCATCCTGTTTGGTTGTACTAGCCACAATAAATGCCATACAATCTTGCTAAAGTGTGTCCGGTGGCCGACAACTGCCTGTAGTAATTTATAGAAAACAATATGTTTGTTTTCGCGACTTTGCAAGTATGCCTATAAACGACCATGGTTGTTTAGCAAATAAACTGAAAACATGACACAACTAATCTTGTTCATTTGTATCTTGATCCTTCTGGTACTGTAGTTTACTACCATTTCTAAAATGTTCAGGAATGCTTATTGTGACATATTATCCCTGTGTGTGTGTGTTCGCGCGTGCGTGTATATGCGTGAGTGTGTGTGTGGGTGTGTGTGAGAGAGAGAGAGAGTACGTGCATTCGTGCTCGTGTGTGTTAGATTTAGATCTCCAGTTTCTAAATACCAGTTTACTATTTTCTATTTTATGTTACAACATTAGCCATTTTGAGATACATTCGTACCATTATATGCCAAACTGACCCTGTTTATATCGGCAGCTATATTGACTTTGATTGATTACATCTCACCCCAAGGTATAATATTAACAGGAAAAAAGAGCATTTCCTACCTACATCGCAAGGTTCCACAATTGAAATAGCTTTTTCAATTATTTAAAATATTAGGAAAAAGCGGGCAGAAGAGGTTTCGTCGGATATTGAATATGCAGCGTTATCCTAGAACTCGCAGGAGCAATATTCTGAAAGCCAACGCATGTTAGGGTCGTAGACAAACTCTCAAACAAGATTCGAATGAGATGACTCCAACCGGACATTGATATCGTATCAAAAAATCAGTGGCGACAGTCATGTTGTGAATGTTAACTCTTGGCGAGAAAACAGAGGAAAACAGTGAAAACCTACACCAACCTGATCTACAACGTTGAAATGACCAACCTTCCACCCATAATGAACATGCGATACATTAATCCTTACATGGAAATGGCATGCGAATATTCCAGCTCCGGTTTCAATCGTTGTTCTACCAGTCACATTGACATATGCATATATATATATCTTCATAAATGTAAAAATGCGTGTTTACAGCTTTGTTTCTTCGAAAGTGATATTTTATTTCAATTTTACATAAAAAATAAATGCATGTCGTGTTGAGTTTACTGAAGGCGAGCTTACGCGCACAAATACGTATTCATACACGCACGCAAGTACGCGCGCATGTATGTCAAGATTGTAATTTTAAGAACTTACCATAGGTTGGTAGCGTCGGTGAAAGACTTCATTTAGGGTTACAATGTTAAGCTATGGTTGGCTGACTCGTGTTAGGGTTGTAGGCCATTGATGGCTATCCAGTGGTTATGCAATACTGTGAAGAAACTGGAGTGGTGGGCTGGTGGCCTAAGGTCAGATTCTAAAGAACCGGGCAAATATCATTATAGTTAGGGTAGACTTGGATGATTGTCGAATACAACGTGTAATTTTATAACATGATTGGCCGTTCCATATGAATAGCTATGGTGATACGGACGTAGGTTTAAATGGGATAATATTACGGCGTATAGTGATGTCGTCATAATGAAGATTTGATACTTGTATCACCTATTGGATGGTGTTGAAATTGTTACAATGGCGTCAGCATCAGCAGGGATCATATGACTGATGCTAGGAATAGGGTGGAAGTACTGAGTTTTGAAGGTAGAATAGAACAGGCCAGTCCAGAACCCGACAGAGCAAAGAAATGTAATCTGGTCGCTTCTGTGGAGAGAAACCATTACGGTGCGGTTGGTTAACATGAAGTCTTTACCCAGTGGTGGCTTTGACGTTGAATTTATCCATGCATATATAGAGTAGAAGAAATACCGGTGGTAGGTGGAATATATATATATTATGAGTGAATGTTAGATTAGAGGTATTGGCTTAAACATCTGGTTTATACATTGTTATAATTGTGTCAAAGGGTGTGGTCAATAATAAATTAATATGGTCAGCGTGATGATACTGGTATCTCGAGATTTATGCGGGGTGGCGAATCATCGCTCTGTTATATGAATGTTAGATAGTAACAAGAAGCGAACATAGGTTGTATTACGGTGTGACAGATAATGGTTATTGGTGTATAGTTTGTTGGGAATTAGAATACGGAAGGTGGTGGGGTTGTTTAATACTGATTGGATATTCGGTCCGGATATGTATACATCTATAGCGAACATTAGCAACATATGTTTGTGCGTAAGTACTATGATTGTATGTGATGTCAATGGAAAAACATATGATATGAAGGGTGTAGGTTACACACCAAGGAATAAAAAAAGTTTATTATTTTGTTGTTGTTATATGAATGACATTTAAATAACTAGTATTATAACTAATCGTTTCTCTCCTCATCATAACATCAGTAATGCTTAATTGCTTTTGATATCTTGATACTGGACTAATCACGACATTACATATCTTCTATTATTATTGTTAGATTGACAACTGTTAATATATATGCAGTCACTGTTGATAACATAGTTCACCCGTTTCCCTGGCGTTACGCCTTATATTCATGACCCAACACCCAATCTGTCATATTTTTTCTTATCTTTTATATTTATTTATTCTAAGTCTAGTCTTGACTACTCTGATATCTGCACTGTCATCCACGGAGTATTTCTTAACATTCACATATGCACAGGAAATAAACACACACAAGTTGACTCTTTTGTAAAATACCTAACATACGTACAAAGGCTGGCTATATTATTGTTTTATGTCCGAACCTAAGCAATGACTTCTGATGTGACATTTCTCTCCCACTTGGGAGG
>JAHLWY010002761.1:0-10655 GCA_020002185.1 Paraescarpia echinospica | reverse complement strand
TGACCCTCACCCCTGTACAGCAGAGAACAAGAAGGAGACAGAGAGAGTGGTTCTGCAATACTGTACCTGACCCTCACCCCTGTACAGCAGGGAACAAGGAGGAGACACAGAGAGTGGTTCTGCAATTCTGTAGCTGACCCTCACCCCTGTACAGCAGAGAACAAGAAGGAGACAGAGAGAGTGGTTCTGCAATACTGTACCTGACCCTCACCCCTGTACAGCAGGGAACAAGGAGGAGACACAGAGAGTGGTTCAACTTTACTGTACCTGACCCTCACCCATGTACAGCAGGGAACAAGGAGGAGACACAGAGAGTGGTTCAACTTTACTGTACCTGACCCTCACCCATGTACAGCAGGGAACAAGGAGGAGACAGAGAGAGTGGTTCTGTAATGCTGTACCTGACCCTCACACCTGTACAGCAGGGAACAAGGAGGAGACACAGAGAGTGGTTCGGCAATACTGTACCTGACCCTCACCCCTGTACAGCAGGGAACAAGGAGGGGACACAGAGAGTGGTTCTGCAATAGTGTACCTGACCCTCACCCCTGTACAGCAAGGAACAAGGAGGAGACACAGAGAGTGGTTCAACTTTACTGTACCTGACCTTCACCCCTGTACAGCAGGGAACAAGGAAGAGACACAGAGAGTGGTTCTGCAATACTGTACCTGACCCTCACCCCCGTACAGCAGGGAACAAGGAGGAGACACAGAGAGTGGTTCTGCAATACTGTACATGACCCTCCCCCTGTACAGCAGGGAACAAGGAGGAGACACATAGAGTGGTTCAGCTATACTCTACCTGACCCTCACCCCTGTACAGCAGGGAACAAAGAGGAGACACAGAGAGTGGTTCTGCAATACTCTACCTGACCCTCACCCCTGTACAGCAGGGAACAAGGAGGAGACAGAGAGAGTGGTTCTGCAATAGTGTACCTGACCCTCACCCATGTACAGCAGGGAACAAGGAGGAGACAGAGAGAGTGGTTCTGTAATGCTGTACCTGACCCTCACCCCTGTACAGCAGGGAACATGGAGGAGACACAGAGAGTGGTTCAACTTTATTTTACCTGACCCTCACCCCTGTACAGCAGGTAACAAGGAGAAGACACAGAGAGTGGTTCAAATTTACTGTACCTGACCCTCACCCGTGTACAGCAGGGAACAAGGAGGAGACAGAGAGAGTGGTTCTGTAAAGCTGTACCTGACCCTCACCCCTGTACAGCAGGTAACAAGGAGAAGACACAGAAAGTGGTTCAACTTTACTGTACCTGACCCTCACCCCTGTACAGCAGGGAACATGGAGGAGACACAGAGTGTGGTTCAACTTTACTGTATCTGACCCTCACCCCTGTACAGCAGAGAACAAGGAGGGGACACAGAGAGTGGTTCTGCAATACTGTACCTGACCCTCACCCCTGTACAGCAGGGAACAAGGAGGAGACACAGAGATTGGTTCAGCTATACTGTACCTGACCCTCACTCCTGTACAGCAGGGAACAAGGAGGAGACACAGAGAGTGGTTCTGCAATACTGTACCTGACCTTCACCCCTGTACAGCAGGGAACAAGGAGGAGACAAAGATAGTGGTTCTGTAATGCTGTTCCTGACCCTCACCCCTGTACAGCAGGGAACAAGTAGGAGACACAGAGAGTGGTTAAACTTTACTGTACCTGACCCTAACCCCTGTACAGCAGGGAAAAAGGAGGGGACACAGAGAGTGGTTCAACTTTACTGTACCTGACCCTCACCCCTGTACAGCAGGGAACAAGGAGGGGACACAGAGAGTGGTTCTGCAATACTGTACCTGACCCTCACCCCTGTACAGCAGGGAACAAGGAGGAGACACAGAGAGTGGTTCAGCTATACTGTACCTGACCCTCACCCCTGTACAGCAGGGAACAAGGAGGAGACACAGAGAGTGGTTCTGCAATTCTGTAGCTGACCCTCACCCCTGTACAGCAGAGAACAAGAAGGAGACAGAGAGAGTGGTTCTGCAATACTGTACCTGACCCTCACCCCTGTACAGCAGGGAACAAGGAGGAGACACAGAGAGTGGTTCTGCAATTCTGTAGCTGACCCTCACCCCTGTACAGCAGAGAACAAGAAGGAGACAGAGAGAGTGGTTCTGCAATACTGTACCTGACCCTCACCCCTGTACAGCAGGGAACAAGGAGGAGACACAGAGAGTGGTTCAACTTTACTGTACCTGACCCTCACCCCTGTACAGCAGGGAACAAGGGGAAGACACAGAGAGTGGTTCAACTTTACTGTACCTGACCCTCACCCATGTACAGCAGGGAACAAGGAGGAGACAGAGAGAGTGGTTCTGCAATTCTGTAGCTGACCCTCACCCCTGTACAGCAGAGAACAAGAAGGAGGCAGAGAGAGTGGTTCAGCTATACTGTACCTGACCCTCACCCCTGTACAGCAGGGAACAAGGAGGAGACACAGAGAGTGGTTCTGCAATTCTGTAGCTGACCCTCACCCCTGTACAGCAGAGAACAAGAAGGAGACAGAGAGAGTGGTTCTGCAATACTGTACCTGACCCTCACCCCTGTACAGCAGGGAACAACGAGGAGACACAGAGAGTGGTTCAACTTTACTGTACCTGACCCTCACCCCTGTACAGCAGGGAACAAGGGGAAGACACAGAGAGTGGTTCAACTTTACTGTACCTGACCCTCACCCATGTACAGCAGGGAACAAGAAGGAGACAGAGAGAGTGGTTCTGTAATGCTGTACCTGACCCTCACCCCTGTACAGCAGGGAACAAGGAGGAGACACAGAGAGTGGTTCAACTTTACTGTACCTGACCCTCACCCCTGTACAGCAGGTAACAAGGAGAAGACACAGAAAGTGGTTCAACTTTACTGTACCTTACCCTCACACCTGTACAGCAGGGAACAAGGAGGAGACACAGAGAGTGGTTCTGCAATACTGTACATGACCCTCCCCCTGTACAGCAGGGAACAAGGAGGAGACACATAGAGTGGTTCAGCTATACTGTACCTGACCCTCACCTCTGTACAGCAGGGAACAAAGAGGAGACACAGAGAGTGGTTCTGCAATACTCTACCTGACCCTCACCCCTGTACAGCAGGGAACAAGGAGGAGACAGAGAGAGTGGTTCTGCAATAGTGTACCTGACCCTCACCCATGTACAGCAGGGAACAAGGAGGAGACAGAGAGAGTGGTTCTGTAATGCTGTACCTGACCCTCACCCCTGTACAGCAGGGAACAAGGAGGAGACACAGAGAGTGGTTCAACTTTATTGTACCTGACCCTCACCCCTGTACAGCAGGTAACAAGGAGAAGACACAGAGAGTGGTTCAAATTTACTGTACCTGACCCTCACCCGTGTACAGCAGGGAACAAGGAGGAGACAGAGAGAGTGGTTCTGTAATGCTGTACCTGACCCTCACCCCTGTACAGCAGGTAACAAGGAGAAGACACAGAAAGTGGTTCAACTTTACTGTACCTGACCCTCACCCCTGTACAGCAGGGAACATGGAGGAGACACAGAGTGTGGTTCAACTTTAATGTATCTGACCCTCACCCGTGTATAGCAGGGAACAAGGAGGATACAGAGAGAGTGGTTCAGTAATGCTGTACCTGACCCTCACCCCTGTACAGCAGGGAACAAGGAGGAGACACAGAGAGTGGTTCAACTTTACTGTACCTGACCCTCACCCCTGTAAAGCAGGGAACAAGGAGGGGACACAGAGAGTGGTTCAACTTTACTGTACCTGACCCTCACCGCTGTACAGCAGGGAACAAGGAGGGGACACACAGAATGGTTCTGCAATACTGTACCTGACCCTCACCCCTGTACAACAGGGAACAAGGAGGTGACACAGAGAGTGGTTCAGCTATATTGTACCTGACCCTCACCCCTGTATAGCAGGGAACAAGGAGGAGACACAGAGAGTGGTTCTGCAATTCTGTACCTGACCCTCACCCCTGTACAGCAGAGAACAAGGAGGAGACAGAGAGAGTGGTTCTACAATACTGTACCTGACCCTCACCCCTGTACATCAGGGAACAAGGAGGAGACACAGAGAGTGGTTCAACTTTACTGTACCTGACCCTCACCCATGTACAGCAGGGAACAAGGAGGAGACACAGAGAGTGGTTCAACTTTACTGTACCTGACCCTCACCCATGTACAGCAGGGAACAAGGAGGAGACAGAGAGAGTGGTTCTGTAATGCTGTACCTGACCCTCACACCTGTACAGCAGGGAACAAGGAGGAGACACAGAGAGTGGTTCGGCAATACTGTACCTGACCCTCACCCCTGTACAGCAGGGAACAAGGAGGGGACACAGAGAGTGGTTCTGCAATAGTGTACCTGACCCTCACCCCTGTACAGCAAGGAACAAGGAGGAGACACAGAGAGTGGTTCAACTTTACTGTACCTGACCTTCACCCCTGTACAGCAGGGAACAAGGAAGAGACACAGAGAGTGGTTCTGCAATACTGTACCTGACCCTCACCCCCGTACAGCAGGGAACAAGGAGGAGACACAGAGAGTGGTTCTGCAATACTGTACATGACCCTCCCCCTGTACAGCAGGGAACAAGGAGGAGACAGATAGAATGGTTCAGCTATACTCTACCTGACCCTCACCCCTGTACAGCAGGGAACAAAGAGGAGACACAGAGAGTGGTTCTGCAATACTCTACCTGACCCTCACCCCTGTACAGCAGGGAACAAGGAGGAGACAGAGAGAGTGGTTCTGCAATAGTGTACCTGACCCTCACCCATGTACAGCAGGGAACAAGGAGGAGACAGAGAGAGTGGTTCTGTAATGCTGTACCTGACCCTCACCCCTGTACAGCAGGGAACAAGGAGGAGACACAGAGAGTGGTTCAACTTTACTGTACCTGACCCTCACCCCTGTACAGCAGGGAACAAGGAGGAGACACAGAGAGTGGTTCAACTTTACTGTACCTGACCCTCACCCCTGTACAGCAGGTAACAAGGAGAAGACACAGAAAGTGGTTCAACTTTACTGTACCTGACCCTCACCCCTGTACAGCAGGGAACATGGAGGAGACACAGAGTGTGGTTCAACTTTAATGTATCTGACCCTCACCCGTGTATAGCAGGGAACAAGGAGGATACAGAGAGAGTGGTTCAGTAATGCTGTACCTGACCCTCACCCCTGTACAGCAGGGAACAAGGAGGAGACACAGAGAGTGGTTCAACTTTACTGTACCTGACCCTCACCCCTGTAAAGCAGGGAACAAGGAGGGGATACAGAGAGTGGTTCAACTTTACTGTACCTGACCCTCACCGCTGTACAGCAGGGAACAAGGAGGGGACACACAGAATGGTTCTGCAATACTGTACCTGACCCTCACCCCTGTACAACAGGGAACAAGGAGGTGACACAGAGAGTGGTTCAGCTAAGTTGTACCTGACCCTCACCCCTGTATAGCAGGGAACAAGGAGGAGACACAGAGAGTGGTTCTGCAATTCTGTACCTGACCCTCACCCCTGTACAGCAGAGAACAAGGAGGAGACAGAGAGAGTGGTTCTACAATACTGTACCTGACCCTCACCCCTGTACATCAGGGAACAAGGAGGAGACACAGAGAGTGGTTCAACTTTACTGTACCTGACCCTCACCCATGTACAGCAGGGAACAAGGAGGAGACACAGAGAGTGGTTCAACTTTACTGTACCTGACCCTCACCCATGTACAGCAGGGAACAAGGAGGAGACAGAGAGAGTGGTTCTGTAATGCTGTACCTGACCCTCACACCTGTACAGCAGGGAACAAGGAGGAGACACAGAGAGTGGTTCGGCAATACTGTACCTGACCCTCACCCCTGTACAGCAGGGAACAAGGAGGGGACACAGAGAGAGGTTCTGCAATAGTGTACCTGACCCTCACCCCTGTACAGCAGGGAACAAGGAGGAGACACAGAGAGTGGTTCAACTTTACTGTACGTGACCTTCACCCCTGTACAGCAGGGAACAAGGAAGTGACACAGAGAGTGGTTCTGCAATACTGTACCTGACCCTCACCCCCGTACAGCAGGGAACAAGGTGGAGACACAGAGAGTGGTTCTGCAATACTGTACATGACCCTCCCCCTGTACAGCAGGGAACAAGGAGGAGACACATAGAGTGGTTCAGCTATACTCTACCTGACCCTCACCCCTGTACAGCAGGGAACAAAGAGGAGACACAGAGAGTGGTTCTGCAATACTCTACCTGACCCTCACCCCCGTACAGCAGGGAACAAGGAGGAGACAGAGAGAGTGGTTCTGTAATGCTGTACCTGACCCTCACCCCTGTACAGCAGGGAACATGGAGGAGACACAGAGAGTGGTTCAACTTTATTTTACCTGACCCTCACCCCTGTACAGCAGGTAACAAGGAGAAGACACAGAGAGTGGTTCAAATTTACTGTACCTGACCCTCACCCGTGTACAGCAGGGAACAAGGAGGAGACAGAGAGAGTGGTTCTGTAAAGCTGTACCTGACCCTCACCCCTGTACAGCAGGTAACAAGGAGAAGACACAGAAAGTGGTTCAACTTTACTGTACCTGACCCTCACCCCTGTACAGCAGGGAACATGGAGGAGACACAGAGTGTGGTTCAACTTTACTGTATCTGACCCTCACCCCTGTACAGCAGAGAACAAGGAGGGGACACAGAGAGTGGTTCTGCAATACTGTACCTGACCCTCACCCCTGTACAGCAGGGAACAAGGAGGAGACACAGAGATTGGTTCAGCTATACTGTACCTGACCCTCACTCCTGTACAGCAGGGAACAAGGAGGAGACACAGAGAGTGGTTCTGCAATACTGTACCTGACCTTCACCCCTGTACAGCAGGGAACAAGGAGGAGACAAAGATAGTGGTTCTGTAATGCTGTTCCTGACCCTCACCCCTGTACAGCAGGGAACAAGTAGGAGACACAGAGAGTGGTTAAACTTTACTGTACCTGACCCTAACCCCTGTACAGCAGGGAAAAAGGAGGGGACACAGAGAGTGGTTCAACTTTACTGTACCTGACCCTCACCCCTGTACAGCAGGGAACAAGGAGGGGACACAGAGAGTGGTTCTGCAATACTGTACCTGACCCTCACCCCTGTACAGCAGGGAACAAGGAGGAGACACAGAGAGTGGTTCAGCTATACTGTACCTGACCCTCACCCCTGTACAGCAGGGAACAAGGAGGAGACACAGAGAGTGGTTCTGCAATTCTGTAGCTGACCCTCACCCCTGTACAGCAGAGAACAAGAAGGAGACAGAGAGAGTGGTTCTGCAATACTGTACCTGACCCTCACCCCTGTACAGCAGGGAACAAGGAGGAGACACAGAGAGTGGTTCTGCAATTCTGTAGCTGACCCTCACCCCTGTACAGCAGAGAACAAGAAGGAGACAGAGAGAGTGGTTCTGCAATACTGTACCTGACACTCACCCCTGTACAGCAGGGAACAAGGAGGAGACACAGAGAGTGGTTCAACTTTACTGTACCTGACCCTCACCCCTGTACAGCAGGGAACAAGGGGAAGACACAGAGAGTGGTTCAACTTTACTGTACCTGACCCTCACCCATGTACAGCAGGGAACAAGGAGGAGACAGAGAGAGTGGTTCTGCAATTCTGTAGCTGACCCTCACCCCTGTACAGCAGAGAACAAGAAGGAGGCAGAGAGAGTGGTTCAGCTATACTGTACCTGACCCTCACCCCTGTACAGCAGGGAACAAGGAGGAGACACAGAGAGTGGTTCTGCAATTCTGTAGCTGACCCTCACCCCTGTACAGCAGAGAACAAGAAGGAGACAGAGAGAGTGGTTCTGCAATACTGTACCTGACCCTCACCCCTGTACAGCAGGGAACAACGAGGAGACACAGAGAGTGGTTCAACTTTACTGTACCTGACCCTCACCCCTGTACAGCAGGGAACAAGGGGAAGACACAGAGAGTGGTTCAACTTTACTGTACCTGACCCTCACCCATGTACAGCAGGGAACAAGAAGGAGACAGAGAGAGTGGTTCTGTAATGCTGTACCTGACCCTCACCCCTGTACAGCAGGGAACAAGGAGGAGACACAGAGAGTGGTTCAACTTTACTGTACCTGACCCTCACCCCTGTACAGCAGGTAACAAGGAGAAGACACAGAAAGTGGTTCAACTTTACTGTACCTTACCCTCACACCTGTACAGCAGGGAACAAGGAGGAGACACAGAGAGTGGTTCTGCAATACTGTACATGACCCTCCCCCTGTACAGCAGGGAACAAGGAGGAGACACATAGAGTGGTTCAGCTATACTGTACCTGACCCTCACCCCTGTAAAGCAGGGAACAAAGAGGAGACACAGAGAGTGGTTCTGCAATACTCTACCTGACCCTCACCCCTGTACAGCAGGGAACAAGGAGGAGACAGAGAGAGTGGTTCTGCAATAGTGTACCTGACCCTCACCCATGTACGGAAGGGAACAAGGAGGAGACATAGAGAGTGGTTCTGTAATGCTGTACCTGACCCTCACCCCTGTACAGCAGGGAACAAGGAGGAGACACAGAGAGTGGTTCAACTTTACTGTACCTGACCCTCACCCCTGTAAAGCAGGGAACAAGGAGGGGACACAGAGAGTGGTTCAACTTTAATGTACCTGACCCTCACCGCTGTACAGCAGGGAACAAGGAGGGGACACACAGAATGGTTCTGCAATACTGTACCTGACCCTCACCCCTGTACAACAGGGAACAAGGAGGTGACACAGAGAGTGGTTCAGCTATATTGTACCTGACCCTCACCCCTGTATAGCAGGGAACAAGGAGGAGACACAGAGAGTGGTTCTGCAATTCTGTACCTGACCCTCACCCCTGTACAGCAGAGAACAAGGAGGAGACAGAGAGAGTGGTTCTACAATACTGTACCTGACCCTCACCCCTGTACATCAGGGAACAAGGAGGAGACACAGAGAGTGGTTCAACTTTACTGTACCTGACCCTCACCCATGTACAGCAGGGAACAAGGAGGAGACACAGAGAGTGGTTCAACTTTACTGTACCTGACCCTCACCCATGTACAGCAGGGAACAAGGAGGAGACAGAGAGAGTGGTTCTGTAATGCTGTACCTGACCCTCACACCTGTACAGCAGGGAACAAGGAGGAGACACAGAGAGTGGTTCGGCAATACTGTACCTGACCCTCACCCCTGTACAGCAGGGAACAAGGAGGGGACACAGAGAGTGGTTCTGCAATAGTGTACCTGACCCTCACCCCTGTACAGCAGGGAACAAGGAGGAGACACAGAGAGTGGTTCAACTTTACTGTACGTGACCTTCACCCCTGTACAGCAGGGAACAAGGAAGTGACACAGAGAGTGGTTCTGCAATACTGTACCTGACCCTCACCCCCGTACAGCAGGGAACAAGGTGGAGACACAGAGAGTGGTTCTGCAATACTGTACATGACCCTCCCCCTGTACAGCAGGGAACAAGGAGGAGACACATAGAGTGGTTCAGCTATACTCTACCTGACCCTCACCCCTGTACAGCAGGGAACAAAGAGGAGACACAGAGAGTGGTTCTGCAATACTCTACCTGACCCTCACCCCCGTACAGCAGGGAACAAGGAGGAGACAGAGAGAGTGGTTCTGCAATAGTGTACCTGACCCTCACCCATGTACAGCAGGGAACAAGGAGGAGACAGAGAGAGTGGTTCTGTAATGCTGTACCTGACCCTCACCCCTGTACAGCAGGGAACATGGAGGAGACACAGAGAGTGGTTCAACTTTATTTTACCTGACCCTCACCCCTGTACAGCAGGTAACAAGGAGAAGACACAGAGAGTGGTTCAAATTTACTGTACCTGACCCTCACCCGTGTACAGCAGGGAACAAGGAGGAGACAGAGAGAGTGGTTCTGTAATGCTGTACCTGACCCTCACCCCTGTACAGCAGGGAACAAGGAGGAGACACAGAGAGTGGTTCAACTTTACTGTACCTGACCCTCACCCCTGTACAGCAGGTAACAAGGAGAAGACACAGAAAGTGGTTCAACTTTACTGTACCTGACCCTCACCCCTGTACAGCAGGGAACATGGAGGAGACACAGAGTGTGGTTCAACTTTACTGTATCTGACCCTCACCCCTGTACAGCAGAGAACAAGGAGGGGACACAGAGAGTGGTTCTGCAATACTGTACCTGACCCTCACCCCTGTACAGCAGGGAACAAGGAGGAGACACAGAGATTGGTTCAGCTATACTGTACCTGACCCATACCCCTGTACACCAGGGAACAAGGAGGAGTCACAGAGAGTGGTTCAGCTATACTGTACCTGACCTTCACCCCTGTACAGCAGGGAACAAGGAGGAGACACAGAGAGTGGTTCAGCTATACTGTACCTGACCCTCACCCCTGTACAGCAGGGAACAAGGAGGAGACAATGAGAGTGGTTCAGCTATACTGTACCTGACCCTCACCCCTGTACAGCAGGGAACAAGGAGGAGACACAGAGAGTGGTTCAGCTATACTGTACCTGACCCTCACCCCTGTACAGCAGGGAACAAGGAGGAGACAATGAGAGTGGTTCAGCTATAGTGTACCTGACCCTCATCCCTGTACAGCAGGGAAGAAGGAGGAGACACAGAGTGGTTCAGCTATACTGCACCTGACCCTCAC
>JAHLWY010002760.1:0-10656 GCA_020002185.1 Paraescarpia echinospica | reverse complement strand
CATACCGTGTCGCTCCTGTTTGATGTGACATACAATGTATTACATTGTATTCATACCGTGTCGCTCCTGTTTGATGTGACCTGCAATGTATTACATTGTATCCATACCTTGTCGCTCCTGTTTGATGTGACGTACAATGTATTACATTGTATTCATACCGTGTCGCTCCTGTTTGATGTGACGTTCAATGTATTACATTGTATTCATACCTTGTCGCTCCTGTTTGATGTGACGTGCAATGTATTACATTGTATTCATACCTTGTCGCTCCTGTTTGATGTGACGTACAATGTATTACATTGTATTCATACCTTGTCGCTCCTGTTTGATGTGACGTACACCGTATTACATTGTATTCATACCTTTTCGTCCTTGATGTTTTATGTGACCTTGCCAATGTATTAAATTATATTCATACCTTTTCGGTCCTGGTTTGATGTGATCTACAATGTATTACAGTGTATTCATACCTTTGTCGTCTCTTCTAAGTTTGATGTGACGTACAAATGTATTACATTGTATTGATACCTTGTCGCCCTTGCTCTGATGTGACGCACAACTCATTACATTGTATTCATACCTTTCGGTCCTTGTTTTGATGTGTGATCTTACAATGTATTACATTGTATTCATACCTTGTCGCTCCTGTTTGATGTGACGTACAATGTATTAGCATTGTATTCATACCTTTGTCGCTCCCTTGTTTGATGTGACCTACAATGTATTACATTGTATCTTATACCTTGTCGTGCTCCTGTTTGATGACGTACATCGTAGCTAATGGTATCTGTTCTGCTCCCTGTTTGATGTGACGCACAATGTATTACATTGTATTCATACCTTTTCGGTCCTGTTTTATGTGAACTACAATGTATTAAATTATATTCATACCTTTTCGGTCCTGTTTGATGTGATCTACAATGTATTACATTGTATTGATACCTTGTCGCTCCTGTTTGATGTGACGTACAATGTATTACATTCTATTCATACCTTTTCGGTCCTGTTTGATGTGACCTACAATGTGTTACATTATATTCATACCTTTTCGGTCCTGTTTGATGTGATCTACAATGTATTACATTGTATTTATACCGTGTCGCTCCTGTTTGATGTGATCTACAATGTATTACATTGTATTCATACCTTGTCGCTCCTGTTTGATGTGACGTACAATGTTTTACATTGTTTTCATACCGTGTCGCTCCTGTTTGATGTGACATACAATGTATTACATTGTATTCATATCGTGTCGCTCCTGTTTGATGTGACATACAATGTATTACATTGTATTCATACCTTGTCGGTCCTGTTTGATGTGACATACAATGAATTACATTGTATTCATACCTTTTCGTTCCTGTTTGATGTGACCTACAATGTATTACATTATATTCATACCTTTTCGGTCCTGTTTGATGTGATCTACAATGTATTACATTGTATTTATACCGTGTCGCTCCTGTTTGATGTGATCTACAATGTATTACATTGTATTCATACCTTGTCGCTCCTGTTTGATGTGACGTACAATGTTTTACATTATTTTCATACCGTGTCGCTCCTGTTTGATGTGACGTACAATGTATTACATTGTATTCATACCGTGTCGCTCCTGTTTGATGTGACATACAATGTATTACATTGTATTCATACCTTGTCGGTCCTGTTTGATGTGACATACAATGTATTACATTGTATTCATACCTTTTCGTTCCTGTTTGATGTGACCTACAATGTATTACATTATATTCATACCTTTTCGCTCCTGTTTGATATGACGTACAAAGTATTACATTGTATTCATACCGTGTCGCTCCTGTTTGATGTGACATACAATGTATTTCATTGTATTCATACCTTGTCGCTCCTGTTTGATGTGACCTAGAATGTATTACATTGTATTTATACCGTGTCGCTCCTGTTTGATGTGACGTACTATGTATTACATTGTATTCATACCGTGTCGCTCCTGTTTGATGTGACATACAATGTATTACATTGTATTCATACAGTGTCGCTCCTGTTTGATGTGACCTGCAATGTATTAGATTGTATCCATACCTTGTCGCTCCTGTTTGATGTGACGTACAATGTATTACATTGTATTCGTACCGTGTCGCTCCTGTTTGATGTGACGTTCAATGTATTATATTGTATTCATACCTTGTCGCTCCTGTTTGATGTGACGTACAATGTATTACATTGTATTCATACCTTGTCGCTCCTGTTTGATGTGACGTACAATGTATTACATTGTATTCATACCTTTTCGGTCCTATTTTATGTGACCTACAATGTATTAAATTATATTCATACCTTTTCGGTCCTGTTTGATGTGATCTACAATGTATTACAGTGTATTCATACCTTGTCGCTCCTGTTTGATGTGACGTACAATGTATTACATTGTATTGATACCTTGTCGCTCCTGTTTGATGTGACGTACAATCTATTACATTGTATTCATACCTTTTCGGTCCTGTTTGATGTGATCTACAATGTATTACATTGTATTCATACCTTGTCGCTCCTGTTTGATGTGACGTACAATGTATTACATTGTATTCATACCTTGTCGCTCCTGTTTGATGTGACCTACAATGTATTACATTGTATTCATACCTTGTCGCTCCTGTTTGATGTGACGTACAATGTATTACATTGTATTCATACCTTGTCGCTCCTGTTTGATGTGACGCACAATGTATTACATTGTATTCATACCTTTTCGGTCCTGTTTTATGTGAACTACAATGTATTAAATTATATTCATACCTTTTCGGTCCTGTTTGATGTGATCTACAATGTATTACATTGTATTCATACCTTGTCGCTCCTGTTTGATGTGACGTACAATGTATTACATTGTATTCATACCTTGTCGCTCCTGTTTGATGTGACGTACAATGTATTACATTGTATTCATACCTTTTCGGTCCTGTTTGATATGATCTACAATGTATTACATTGTATTTATACCTTGTCGCTCCTGTTTGATGTGACGTACAATGTATTACATTGTATTCATACCTTGTCGTTCCTGTTTGATGTGACGTACAATGTATTACATTGTATTCATACCTTTTCGGTCCTGTTTGATGTGACCTACAATGTATTACATTATATTCATACCTTGTCGCTCCTGTTTGATGTGACGTACAATGTATTACATTGTATTCATACCTTTTCGGTCCTGTTTGATGTGATATACAATGTATTACATTGTATTCATACCTTGTCGCTCCTGTTTGATGTGACGTACAATGTATTACATTGTATTCATACCTTGTCGCTCCTGTTTGATGTGACGTACAATGTATTACATTGTATTCATACCTTTTCGGTCCTGTTTGATGTGATCTACAATGTATTACCTTATATTCATACATTTTCGGTCCTGTTTGATGTGATCTACAATGTATTACATTGTATTCATACCGTGTCGCTCCTGTTTGATGTGATCTACAATGTATTACATTGTATTCATACCTTGTCGCTCCTGTTTGATGTGACGTACAATGTATTACATTGTATTCATACCTTGTCGCTCCTGTTTGATGTGATCTACAATGTATTACATTGTATTCATACCTTGTCGCTCCTGTTTGATGTGACGTACAATGTATTACATTGTATTCATACCTTGTCGCTCCTGTTTGATGTGACGTACAATGTATTACATTGTATTCATACCTTTTCGGTCTTGTTTTATGTGACCTACAATGTAGTACATTATATTCATACCTTTTCGGTCCTGTTTGATGTGATCTACAATGTATTACGTTGTATTCATACCTTGTCGCTCCTGTTTGATGTGACGTACAATGTATTACATTGTATTCATACCTTGTAGCTCCTGTTTGATGTGACGTACAATGTATTACATTGTATTCGTACCGTGTCGCTCCTGTTTGTTATGACCTACAATGTATTACATTGTATTCATACCTTGTCGCTCCTGTTTGATGTGACGTACAATGTATTACATTGTATTCATACCTTGTCGCTCCTGTTTGATGTGACGCACAATGTATTACATTGTATTCATACCTTTTCGGTCCTGTTTTACGTGAACTACAATGTATTACATTATATTCATACCTTTTCGGTCCTGTTTGATGTGATCTACAATGTATTACATTGTATTCATACCTTGTCGCTCCTGTTTGATGTGACGTACAATGTATTACATTGTATTCATACCTTGTCGCTCCTGTTTGATGTGACGTACAATGTATTACATTGTATTCATACCTTTTCGGTCCTGTTTGATGTGATCTACAATGTATTACATTGTATTCATACCTTGTCGCTCCTGTTTGATGTGACGTACAATGTATTACATTGTATTCATACCTTGTCGTTCCTGTTTGATGTGACGTACAATGTATTACATTATATTCATACCTTTTCGGTCCTGTTTGATGTGACCTACAATGTATTACATTATATTGATACCTTGTCGCTCCTGTTTGATGTGACGTACAATGTATTACATTGTATTCATACCTTTTCGGTCCTGTTTGATGTGATCTACAATGTATTACATTGTATTCATACCTTGTCGCTCCTGTTTGATGTGACGTACAATGTATTACTTGTATTCATACCTTGTCGCTCCTGTTTGATGTGACGTACAATGTATTACATTGTATTCATACCTTTTCGGTCCTGTTTGATGTGACCTACAATGTATTACATTATATTCATACCTTTTCGGTCCTGTTTGATGTGATCTACAATGTATTACATTGTATCCATACCTTGTCGCTCCTGTTTGATGTGACCTACAATGTATTACGTTGTATCCATATCTTGTCGCTCCTGTTTGGTGTGACGTACAATGTATTACATTGTATTCATACCGTGTCGCTCCTGTTTGATGTGACGTTCAATGTATTACATTGTATTCATACCTTGTCGCTCCTGTTTGATGTGACGTACAATGTATTAAATTGTATTCATACCTTTTCGGTCCTGTTTGATGTGACCTACAATGTATTACATTATATTCATACCTTTTCGGTCCTGTTTGATGTGATCTACAATGTATTACTTTGTATTTATACCGTGTCGCTCCTGTTTGATGTGACCTACAATGTATTACATTGTATTCATACCTTGTCGCTCCTGTTTGATGTGACGTACAATGCATTACATTGTATTCATACCTTGTCGCTCCTGTTTGATGTGACATACAATGTATTTCATTGTATTCATACCATGTCGCTCCTGTTTGATGTGACCTAGAATGTATTACATTGTATTCATACCGTGTCGCTCCCGTTTGATGTGACGTACAGTGTATTACATTGTATTCATACCGTGTCGCTCCTGCTTGATGTGACATACAATGTATTACATTGTATTCATACAGTGTCGCTCCTGTTTGATGTGACCTACAATGTATTACATTGTATCCATACCTTGTCGCTCCTGTTTGGTGTGAAGTACAATGTAATACATTGTATTCATACCGTGTCGCTCCTGTTTGATGTGACATACAATGTATTACATTGTATTCATACCTTGTCGCTCCCGTTCGATGTGACGTCCAATGTATTACATTGTATTCATACCTTGTCGCTCCTGTTTGATGTGACGTACAATGTATTACATTGTATTCATACCTTTTCGGTCCTGTTTTATGTGACATACAATGTACTACATTTTATTCATACCTTTTCGGTCCTGTGTGATGTGATCTACAATGTATTACGTTGTATTCATACCTTGTCGCTCCTGTTTTATGTGACGTACAATGTATTACATTGTATTCATACCTTGTCGCTCCTGTTTGATGTGACGTACAATGTATTCCATTGTATTCATACCTTTTCGGTCCTGTTTGATGTGACCTACAATGTATTACATTGTATTCATACCTTGTCGCTCCTGTTTGATGTGACGTACAATGTATTACATTGTATTCATACCTTGTCGCTCCTGTTTGATGTGACGTACAATGTATTACATTGTATTCATACCTTTTCGGTCCTGTTTGATGTGATCTACAATGTATTACATTGTATTCATACCTTGTCGCTCCTGTTTGATGTGACGTACAATGTATTACATTGTATTCGTACCTTGTCGCTCCTGTTTGATGTGACGTACAATGTATTACATTGTATTCATACCTTGTCGCTCCTGTTTGATGTGACGTACAATGTATTACATTGTATTCATACCTTGTCGCTCCTGTTTGATGTGACGCACAATGTATTACATTGTATTCATACCTTTTCGGTCCTGTTTTATGTGACCTACAATGTATTACATTATATTCATACCTTTTCGGTCCTGTTTGATGTGATCTACAATGTATTACATTGTATTCATACCTTGTCGCTCCTGTTTGATGTGACGTACAATGTATTACATTGTATTCATACCTTGTCGCTCCTGTTTGATGTCACGTACAATGTATTACATTGTATTCATACCTTTTCGGTCCTGTTTGATGTGATCTACAATGTATTACATTGTATTCATACCTTGTCGCTCCTGTTTGATGTGACGTACAATGTATTACATTGTATTCATACCTTGTCGTTCCTGTTTGATGTGACGTACAATGTATTACATTGTATTCATACCTTTTCGGTCCTGTTTGATGTGACCTACAATGTATTACATTATATTCATACCTTGTTGCTCCTGTTTGATGTGACGTACAATGTATTACATTGTATTCATACCTTTTCGGTCCTGTTTGATGTGATCTACAATGTATAACATTGTATTCATACCTTGTCGCTCCTGTTTGATGTGACGTACAATGTATTACATTGTATTCATACCTTGTCGCTCCTGTTTGATGTGACGTACAATGTATTACATTGTGTTCATACCTTTTCGGTCCTGTTTGATGTGACCTACAATGTATTACATTATATTCATACCTTTTCGGTCCTGTTTGATGTGATCTACAATGTATTACATTGTATCCATACCTTGTCGCTCCTGTTTGATGTGACCTACAATGTATTACATTGTATCCATATCTTGTCGCTCCTGTTTGGTGTGACGTACAATGTATTACATTGTATTCATACCGTGTCGCTCCTGTTTGATGTGACGTTCAATGTATTACATTGTATTCATACCTTGTCGCTCCTGTTTGATGTGACGTACAATGTATTAAATTGTATTCATACCTTTTCGGTCCTGTTTGATGTGACCTACAATGTATTACATTATATTCATACCTTTTCGGTCCTGTTTGATGTGATCTACAATGTATTACTTTGTATTTATACCGTGTCGCTCCTGTTTGATGTGATCTACAATGTATTACATTGTATTCATACCTTGTCGCTCCTGTTTGATGTGACGTACAATGCATTACATTGTATTCATACCTTGTCGCTCCTGTTTGATGTGACATACAATGTATTTCATTGTATTCATACCATGTCGCTCCTGTTTGATGTGACCTAGAATGTATTACATTGTATTCATACCGTGTCGCTCCCGTTTGATGTGACGTACAGTGTATTGCATTGTATTCATACCGTGTCGCTCCTGCTTGATGTGACATACAATGTATTACATTGTATTCATACAGTGTCGCTCCTGTTTGATGTGACCTACAATGTATTACATTGTATCCATACCTTGTCGCTCCTGTTTGGTGTGAAGTACAATGTAATACATTGTATTCATACCGTGTCGCTCCTGTTTGATGTGACATACAATGTATTACATTGTATTCATACCTTGTCGCTCCCGTTTGATGTGACGTCCAATGTATTACATTGTATTCATACCTTGTCGCTCCTGTTTGATGTGACGTACAATGTATTACATTGTATTCATACCTTTTCGGTCCTGTTTTATGTGACATACAATGTACTACATTTTATTCATACATTTTCGGTCCTGTGTGATGTGATCTACAATGTATTACATTGTATTCATACCTTGTCGCTCCTGTTTTATGTGACGTACAATGTATTACATTGTATTCATACCTTGTCGCTCCTGTTTGATGTGACGTACAATGTATTACATTGTATTCATACCGTGTCGCTCCTGTTTGTTATGATCTACAATGTATTACATTGTATTCATACCTTGTCGCTCCTGTTTGATATGACGTACAAAGTATTACATTGTATTCATACCGTGTCGCTCCTGTTTGATGTGACATACAATGTATTTCATTGTATTCATACCTTGTCGCTCCTGTTTGATGTGACCTAGAATGTATTACATTGTATTCATACCGTGTCGCTCCCGTTTGATGTGAAGTACAATGTATTACATTGTATTCATACCATGTCTCTCCTGTTTGATGTGACATACAATGTATTACATTGTATTCATACAGTGTCGCTCCTGTTTGATGTGACCTGCAATGTATTACATTGTATCCATACCTTGTCGCTCCTGTTTGATGTGACGTACAATCTATTACATTGTATTCGTACCGTGTCGCTCCTGTTTGATGTGACGTTCAATGTATTACATTGTATTCATACCTTGTCGCTCCTGTTTGATGTGACGTACAATGTATTACATTGTACTCATACCTTGTCGCTCCTGTTTGATGTGACGTACAATGTATTACATTGTATTCATACCTTTTCGGTCCTGTTTTATGTGACCTACAATGTATTAAATTATATTCATACCTTTTCGGTCCTGTTTGATGTGATCTACAATGTATTACAGTGTATTCATACCTTGTCGCTCCTGTTTGATGTGACGTACAATGTATTACATTGTATTCATACCTTGTCGCTCCTGTTTGATGTGACGTTCAATGTATTACATTGTATTCATACCTTGTCGCTCCTGTTTGATGTGACGTACAATGTATTACATTGTATTCATACCTTGTCGCTCCTGTTTGATGTGACGTACAATGTATTACATTGTATTCATACCTTTTCGGTCCTGTTTTATGTGACCTACAATGTATTAAATTATATTCATACCTTTTCGGTCCTGTTTGATGTGATCTACAATGTATTACAGTGTATTCATACCTTGTCGCTCCTGTTTGATGTGACGTACAATGTATTACATTGTATTCATACCTTGTCGCTCCTGTTTGATGTGACGTACAATGTATTACATTGTATTCATACCTTTTCGGTCCTGTTTGATGTGATCTACAATGTATTACATTGTATTCATACCTTGTCGCTCCTGTTTGATGTGACGTACAATGTATTACATTGTATTCATACCTTGTCGCTCCTGTTTGATGTGACGTACAATGTATTACATTGTATTCATACCTTGTCGCTCCTGTTTGATGTGACGTACAATGTATTACATTGTGTCCATATCTTGTCGCTCCTGTTTGGTGTGACGTACAATGTATTACATTGTATTCATACCGTGTCGCTCCTGTTTGATGTGACGTTCAATGTATTACATTGTATTCATACCTTGTCGCTCCTGTTTGATGTGACGTACAATGTATTAAATTGTATTCATACCTTTTCGGTCCTGTTTGATGTGACCTACAATGTATTACATTATATTCATACCTTTTCGGTCCTGTTTGATGTGATCTACAATGTATTATTTTGTATTTATACCGTGTCGCTCCTGTTTGATGTGATCTACAATGTATTACATTGTATTCATACCTTGTCGCTCCTGTTTGATGTGACGTACAATGCATTACATTGTATTCATACCTTGTCGCTCCTTTTTGATGTGACATACAATGTATTTCATTGTATTCATACCTTGTCGCTCCTGTTTGATGTGACCTAGAATGTATTACATTGTATTCATACCGTGTCGCTCCTGTTTGATGTGACGTACAGTGTATTACATTGTATTCATACCGTGTCGCTCCTGTTTGATGTGACATACAATGTATTACATTGTATTCATACAGTGTCGCTCCTGTTTGATGTGACCTACAATGTATTACATTGTATCCATACCTTGTCGCTCCTGTTTGGTGTGAAGTACAATGTAATACATTGTATTCATACCGTGTCGCTCCTGTTTGATGTGACATACAATGTATTACATTGTATTCATACCTTGTCGCTCCTGTTTGATGTGACGTACAATGTGTTACATTGTATTCATACCTTGTCGCTCCTGTTTGATGTGACGTACAATGTATTACATTGTATTCATACCTTGTCGGTCCTGTTTTATGTGACCTACAATGTATTACATTATATTCATACCTTTTCGGTCCTGTTTGATGTGATCTACAATGTATTACATTGTATTCATACCGTGTCGCTCCTGTTTGATGTGATCTACAATGTATTACATTGTATTCATACCTTGTTGCTCCTGTTTGATGTGACGTACAATGTGTTACATTGTATTCATACCTTGTCGCTCCTGTTTGATGTGACGTACAATGTATTACATTGTATTCATACCTTTTCGGTCCTGTTTTATGTGTCCTACAATGTATTACATTATATTCATACCTTTTCGGTCCTGTTTGATGTGATCTACAATGTATTACGTTGTATTCATACCTTGTCGCTCCTGTTTGATGTGACGTACAATGTATTACATTGTATTCATACCTTGTAGCTCCTGTTTGATGTGACGTACAATGTATTACATTGTATTCATACCGTGTCGCTCCTGTTTGTTATGACCTACAATGTATTTCATTGTATTCATACCTTGTCGCTCCTGTTTGATATGACG
>JAHLWY010002759.1:0-10658 GCA_020002185.1 Paraescarpia echinospica | reverse complement strand
ATTGACATTGACATTGACATTGCCATTGACATTGACTTTGACTTTGAAATTGACATTGACATTGCCATTGCCATTGACATTGCCATTGCCATTGCCATTGCCATTGCCATTGCCATTGCCATTGACATTGACATTGACATTGACATTGACATTGACATTGACATTGACATTGACATTGACATTGACATTGATATTGCCATTGACATTGACATTGACATTGCCATTGCCATTGCCATTGCCATTGCCATTGCCATTGCCATTGCCATTGGCATTGACATTGACATTTACATTTACATTGACATTGACATTGACATTGTCATTGACATTGTCATTGTTATTGACATTGACATTGACATTGACATTGACATTGCCATTGACATTGATATTGACATTGCCATTGACATTGCCATTGGCATTGACATTGCCAATGCCATTGACATTGCCATTGCCATTGACATTGCCATTGCCATTGCCATTGCCATTGCCATTGCCATTGACATTGCCATTGACATTGCCATTGACATTGCCATTGACATTGCCATTGACATTGCCATTGACCTCCTTTAGAGACATGTACTATATCGTACAGGAAACTGACACAAATTGATAACAACGTTTTGTTGCTGGCACCGTTCCATGGACTTGCGATTTCTGTGCATAGAATCGGGGTTAAATCCACAGTACACCTGATTGTCATCAGCATACACATGCCCCAACATACCGTGCTGATCAATGCTATGAAAAACAGGGCTAGAATACGCTGTGAATTCCACAGGACCGAGGTATGATCCTTGCGGTACTCCCTGATCAAGTTTAAACTGGTCAGACACCATACCATCCATAATAATTCGTTGCGACCTTGACTGAAGATATGATGAAAAACAATTTAGAGCTGTGCCTGATACACCAAAAGAACAATTCATAATATTCAACAAAATCTCATGATCCACAGCATCAAAAGCCGACGACACATTAATTAAAACTCGTTGTGTGACCTTCTGTTGGTCCATGTTTAAATAAAAGAATGTCAGACTGTACCTTAACAAGTGCAGTTTCAGTAGACTGACAAGGTGGCAAAGGAAATCCACATTATAGATGAAACCAAAGTTGGTCTACAACAGCCCGTTCTGTTAATTTAGAGATATACTGCAGATTCGATACAGGGCGATAGTTTTTTGGAATAGGATCCAGTCCTGCTTTTTTAAGCAGCGGCACTACAAGTGCAGTCTTCCATTCATGTGGCAATTCCCCAGCAGCAATAGAGCAATTGATGAAGTGTGCAAAGAGTGGCACAAATTCCTCAATATACTCTTTGACCAATTTGGTTGGAATGGGGTCCAGAGCACAGCTGGTCTTAGATTTCATAACCAACATCATGCTTGACCAGACCACAGCAAATGTTTCTAAATTATCACACACACCTGTTCTTAATGGTATAATGGGTGGTTTGGTAACACCGATGTCCATTCGAATAGCATCTTTTTATCATTAAAAAAGTTGCCAAACTCGTTGATAAGTTTTTCCACAGAATCATGCTGAGGTAGTTGGGTACTCTGCTTCTTATCACACAGGGTGTTAATGAGGGCAAATAGTTTCTTTGAATCACCCTTAGCTTCTGAGATAAAGTGAGAGAAATGGTCAGTTCGTTTGTTGTTCAGTGCGTTGACATATGTGTTCCTAGCACGATGGCATGACAACAGAGAGTCATGATTTTTATTCAGTCTCCAGATCAATTCAGCTTTACGTCTTTGCGACAATAGTGTTTTGAGTTCATCATCAAAACATGGCACGAGTGGCCTCACTACCATAGTTTTGGATTTGGTGGGTGCGTGCCTATCCAACAACTGTCTGAATGCTGTATTGTATTCACCAGCTAGATGATTGATATCCGTGATGCTCAATAGTGCATTAGCTATACCCTTGAAGTCAGTGCTGAAAACGTTGTTATCAATTTGTGTCAGTTTCCTGTACGATATAGTACATGTCTCTAAAGGAGGTCAATGGCAATGTCAATGGCAATGTCAATGGCAATGTCAATGGCAATGTCAATGGCAATGTCAATGGCAATGTCAATGGCAATGTCAATGGCAATGTCAATGGCAATGGCAATGGCAATGGCAATGGCAATGTCAATGACAATGTCAATGTCAATGTCAATGTCAATGGCAATGTCAATGTCAATGTCAATGTCAATGTCAATGTCAATGGCAATGTCAATGTCAATGACAATGACAATGTCAATGTCAATGGCAATGGCAATGGCAATGGCAATGGCAATGGCAATGGCAATGTCAATGTCAATGTCAATGTGAATGTCAATGTCAATGTCAATGGCAATGACAATGACAATGTCAATGTCAATGACAATGTCAATGTCAATGGCAATGTCAATGTCAATGGCAATGTCAATGTCAATGTCAATTGCAATGTCAATGTCAATGGCAATGGCAATGGCAATGGCAATGGCAATGTCTATGGCAATGGCAATGGCAATGGCAATGGCAATGGCAATGGCAACTCTGGCTCTCTCTTTCTCACTAGCTCTGTTGTTTTCTCTCTTTGTCTCTCTCTCTGTCTGTCTGTCTGTCTGTCTGTCTGTCTGTCTCTCTCTCTCTCTCTCTCTCTCTCTCTCTCTCTCAAACACACACATATACAAACTCTCTCTCTCTCACACACACACAAGCACACACACACGCACATACACACCTTCACACACACACCCTCCCCTCTCTCTCTCTCTCACACACACACACACACACACACACACACACACACACACACACACACACACACACACACATACACACACACCCTCCCCCTCTCTCTCTCTCTCTCTCTCTCTCTCTCTTACTCGCTCTCTTATTGCATCACGCTCTTTTCCAGGTATACTAGTAGGAGACCGCCCTCCATTCTTGAGCCCAAAAAGTTCATTTATAACAAAAATATAATGATTGGCATAAAATCAGGTTGTGTAATCAAAATGCAACATTTCAAGTGTTTTGTAAATATAATTTACTTTCACCCTCCCTTAACCTGACAGTGCTTAATTTTGGTCACTAAACGGTGCACTAATAACTGAAATAATAAAATATACATTACTTTTAAAGTTTTGTTAATAAATTACAACCAAATACCTTACAATATATTGTTTGGAGTTCAGATAATATATGTAGCTTATAGAGTGTATCGGACATGTTGGCCAACTAGAAATTTGTATTTAACGTAGTTATGGACGATCTCATAATGCAATTTTAAATTGGTCAATGTATATCAATACATAATAGCATTGTCACAAATTCTACCCATTGTTGCCAGTCTGTACACCAAATGTCATACAATTATACTATTCTTAATTAATGTTCCCTTTTGCAATAGTGTGCTCTTTTCTACGCATTAACACATCCACCAAGGATAACATTAAACAATGGATGCTACAATGTTTTAAATTAAGAATCAGAATTAGCACATCAACGGCGTGGCAATGTGCGTTCGTGTATATACGTGTCTGTGTGCCTCTTTTTCTCTGTCTGTCTGTCTGTCTGCCTGCCAGGCAGCTTGTTGCTGGCTGTATGTAATCTGCCTACCTCTGCCTATGCCTTTGTGCCTGTCCGTGTCTCTGCATCTCTGTATCTCTTCTCTGTCCAGTCTGACACTCTATCTGGTTGTTTTTCTGTCTGTCTCTGTCTCTCTCTGTCTCTCTCTGTCTCTCTCTGTCTCTCTCTGTCTCTCTTTCTCTCTCTCTCTCTCTCCGTCTCCGTCTCCGTCTCCGTCTCCGTCTCCGTCTCCGTCTCCGTCTCCGTCTCCGTCTCCGTCTCTCTCCGACTCTCTCTCTCAGACTCTCTCTCCCGGGTGCTTGCCCAGCTGCTTACTGACTATATGTTTGCCTTTTTATATATGCCTCTACCTCTGTATCCGCCTTCGCCTCCGCCTCTGACACTGTCTATATCTCTGTTGCTGTTACAATGTTTTAAATTAAGAATCAGGATTAGCACTTAAACGGCGTGGCACTGTGCGTTCGTGTATGTCCGTGTCTGTGTGCCTCTTTTTATCTCTCTGTCTGTCTGCCTGCCTGTCTGACTGCCTGCCTTCTTGCCTGCTGGCTGTATGTTTATCTGCCTACCTCTGCCTCAGTCTTTGTACCTGTCTGTGTCTAATTTACTTGACCATGAATCAGTGGTGGATCTGGTTGTGTATTTCTCCCAGCTGTGGAGCTAAGATTCTCTGCCTGCTATTGTTTGATGGAAACTGTGACTAATGTGTAATTGGTCACTGGCAGTAGCTTGTGTCAACAGACAGCATTAAGCCACTAGACCCCTGTTAAACTGGACAGTTGCATGTAGGTTTTAAACTGTGTCAAACAGTGAGTCTACCTTTTCATCTCAAATAAACTGTCCTCTAATAAACTAACATGAAGACATAATCTGGCATAACTTGATAAGTCTTTGTATCAGCACATTTGTACTTCCAGTGTATCATTGCAACATAACATACATATTACATACTGTGTGCCACATTTGAATGTTGTGCATGTAATATTTCCATGCAATCCATTTGCATATATAATGTAAAACTTCAACAGCCGTTTTCTTCATTTTCACTTTTTGATCCCTACCATGTTCAATGCTCCATAACTTTGCCAACTTTTGTAGCAGTCATATTTTATAAAACCGTGTAACGCACCCTTCCAAACCTTTACAAGGATGTAAGAATTTTTTTTTTACAATTTTTCCGACTTATCACTCATTTGGTCAGCCGGGGCCACATATCGACGTATTAGTCCAAAGGACTTCAGGGCCTCTTGGCCCATTTTTTATTTCATGCTTTGCATCCAACTATTGATGTAATTAATGCACCGTTCCATGGACTCGCGATTTCTGTGCATAGAATCGGGGTTAAATCCACAGTACACCTGATTGTCATCAGCATACACATGCCCCAACATACCGTGCTGATCAATGCTATGAAAAACAGGGCTAGAATACGCTGTGAATTCCACAGGACCGAGGTATGATCCTTGCGGTACTCCCTGATCAAGTTTAAACTGGTCAGACACCATACCATCCATAATAATTCGTTGCGACCTTGACTGAAGATATGATGAAAAACAATTTAGAGCTGTGCCTGATACACCAAAAGAACAATTCATAATATTCAACAAAATCTCATGATCCACAGCATCAAAAGCCGACGACACATTAATTAAAACTCGTTGTGTGACCTTCTGTTGGTCCATGTTTAAATGAAAGAATGTCAGACTGGACCTTAACAAGTGCAGTTTCAGTAGACTGACAAGGTGGCAAAGGAAATCCACATTATAAATGAAACCAAAGTTGGTCTACAACAGCCCGTTCTGTTAATTTAGAGATATACTGCAGATTCGATAAAGGGCGATAGTTTTTTGGAATAGGATCCAGTCCTGCTTTTTTAAGCAGCGGCACTACAAGTGCAGTCTTCCATTCATGTGGCAATTCCCCAGCAGCAATAGAGCAATTGATGAAGTGCGCAAGGAGTGGCACAAATTCCTCAATATACTCTTTGACCAATTTGGTTGGAATGGGGTCCAGAGCACAGCTGGTCTTAGATTTCATAACCAACATCATGCTTGACCAGACCACAGCAAATGTTTCTAAATTATCAAACACACCTGTTCTTAATGGTATATTGGGTGGTTTGGTAACACCGATGTCCATTCGAATAGCATCTTTTTATCATTAAAAAAGTTGCCAAACTCGTTGATTATTTTTTCCACAGAATCATGCTGAGGTAGTTGGGTACTCTGCTTCTTATCACACAGGGTGTTAATGAGGGCAAATAGTTTCTTTGAATCACCCTTAGCTTCTGAGATAAAGTGAGAGAAATGGTCAGTTCGTTTGTTGTTCAGTGCGTTGACATATGTGTTCCTAGCACGATGGCATGACAACAGAGAGTCATGATTTTTATTCAGTCTCCAGATAAATTCAGCTTTACGTCTTTGCGACAATAGTGTTTTGAGTTCATCATCAAACCATGGCACCAGTGGCCTCACTACCATAGTTTTGGATTTGGTGGGTGCGTGCCTATCCAACAACTGTCTTAATGCTGTATTGTATTCACCAGCTAGATGATTGATATCCGTGATGCTCAATAGTGCATTAGCTATACCCTTGAAGTCAGTGCTGAAAACGTTGTTATCAATTTCTGTCAGTTTCCTGTACGATATAGTACATGTCTCTAAAGGAGGTCAATGGCAATGTCAATGGCAATGTCAATGGCAATATCTATGGTAATGGCAATGTCAATGGCAATGGCAATGTCAATGGCAATGGCAATGTCAATGGCAATGGCAATGGCAATAGCAATGGCAATGGCAATGTCAATGGCAATGTCAATGTCAATGGCAATGACATTGTCAATGTCAATGTCAATGTCAATGTCAATGTCAATGTCAATGTCAATGTCAATGTCAATGTCAATGTCAATGGCAATGTCAATGTCAATGACAATGACAATGTCAATGTCAATGGCAATGGCAATGGCAATGGCAATGGCAATGTCAATGTCAATGGCAATGACAATGTCAATGTCAATGTCAATGTCAATGGCAATGGCAATGTCAATGTCAATGTCAATGGCAATGTCAATGGCAATGGCAATGGCAATGGCAATGGTAATGTCAATGGCAATGGCAATGTCAATGGCAATGTCAATGTCAATGGCAATGACAATGTCAATGTCAATGTCAATGTCAATGGCAATGTCAATGTCAATGTCAATGTCAATGTCAATGTCAATGTCAATTTCAATGGCAATGGCAATGTCAATGGCAATGTCAATGTCAATGTCAATGGCAATGGCAAAGGCAATGGCAATGGCAATGGCAATGGCAATGGCAATGGCAATGGCAATGGCAATGGCAATGTCAATGTCAATGGCAATGACAATGACAATGTCAATGTCAATGTCAATGTCAATGGCAATGTCAATGGCAATGTCAATGGCAATGTCAATGTCAATGGCAATGTCAATGGCAATGTCAATGTCAATGTCAATGGCAATGGCAATGGCAATGGTAATGTCAATGGCAAAGGCAATGGCAATGTCAATGTCTATGTCAATGGCAATGGCAATGGCAATGTCAATGGCAATGTCAATGGCAATGGCAATGTCAATGGCAATGTCAATGGCAATGGCAATGTTAATGTTAATGTTAATGTTAATGGCAATGGCAATGGCAATGGCAATGGCAATGGCAATGGCAACTCTGGCTCTCTCTTTCTCACTAGCTCTGTTGTTTTCTCTCTTTGTCTCTCTCTCTGTCTGTCTGTCTGTCTGTCTGTCTGTCTGTCTCTCTCTCTCTCTCTCTCAAACACACACATATACAAACTCTCTCTCTCTCTCACACACACACGCACACACACACGCACACACACACCTTCACACACACACCCTCCCCTCTCTCTCTCTCTCTCTCACACACACACACACAAACACACACACACACACACACACACACATACACACACACCCTCCCCCTCTCTCTCTCTCTCTCTCTTACTCGCTCTCTTATTGCATCACGCTCTTTTCCAGGTATACTAGTAGGGGACCGCCCTCCATTCTTGAGCCCAAAAAGTTCATTTATAACAAAAATATAATGATTGGCATAAAATCAGGTTGTGTAATCAAAATGCAACATTTCAAGTGTTTTGTAAATATAATTTACTTTCACCCTCCCTTAACCTGACAGTGCTTAATTTTGGTCACTAAACGGTGCACTAATAACTGAAATAATAAAATATACATTACTTTTAAAGTTTTGTTAATAAATTACAACCAAATACCTTACAATATATTGTTTGGAGTTCAGATAATATATGTAGCTTATAGAGTGTATCGGACATGTTGGCCAACTAGAAATTTGTATTTAACGTAGTTATGGACGATCTCATAATGCAATTTTAAATTGGTCAATGTATATCAATACATAATAGCATTGTCACAAATTCTACCCATTGTTGCCAGTCTGTACACCAAATGTCATACAATTATACTATTCTTAATTAATGTTCCCTTTTGCAATAGTGTGCTCTTTTCTACGCATTAACACATCCACCAAGAATAACATTAAACAATGGATGCTACAATGTTTTAAATTAAGAATCAGAATTAGCACATCAACGGCGTGGCAATGTGCGTTCGTGTATATACGTGTCTGTGTGCCTCTTTTTCTCTGTCTGTCTGTCTGTCTGCCTGCCAGGCAGCTTGTTGCTGGCTGTATGTTTATCTGCCTACCTCTGCCTATGCCTTTGTACCTGTCCGTGTCTCTGCATCTCTGTATCTCTTCTCTGTCCAGTCTGACACTCTATCTGGTTGTTTTTCTGTCTGTCTCTCTGTCTCTCTCTGTCTCTCTCTCTGTCTCTCTCTGTCTCTCTCTGTCTCTCTCTCTCTCTCTCTCTCTCTCCGTCTCCGTCTCCGTCTCCGTCTCCGTCTCCGTCTCCGTCTCCGTCTCCGTCTCCGTCTCCGTCTCCGTCTCCGTCTCCGTCTCTCTCCGACTCTCTCTCTCAGACTCTCTCTCCCGGGTGCTTGCCCAGCTGCTTACTGACTATATGTTTGCCTTTCTTATATATGCCTCTACCTCTGTATCCGCCTTCGCCTCCGCCTCTGACACTGTCTATATCTCTGTTGCTGTTACAATGTTTTAAATTAAGAATCAGGATTAGCACTTAAACGGCGTGGCACTGTGCGTTCGTGTATGTCCGTGTCTGTGTGCCTCTTTTTATCTCTCTGTCTGTCTGCCTGCCTGTCTGACTGCCTGCCTTCTTGCCTGCTGGCTGTATGTTTATCTGCCTACCTCTGCCTCAGTCTTTGTACCTGTCTGTGTCTAATTTACTTGACCATGAATCAGTGGTGGATCTGGTTGTGTATTTCTCCCAGCTGTGGAGCTAAGATTCTCTGCCTGCTATTGTTTGATGGAAACTGTGACTAATGTGTAATTGGTCACTGGCAGTAGCTTGTGTCAACAGACAGCATTAAGCCACTAGACCCCTGTTAAACTGGACTGTTGCATGTAGGTTTTAAACTGTGTCAAACAGAGAGTCTACCTTTTCCTCTCAAATAAACTGTCCTCTAAGTTTTACACATGAAGACATAATCTGGCATAACTTGATAAGTCTTTGTAGCAGCACATTTGTACTTCCAGTGTATCATTGCAACATAACACACATATTACATACTGTGTGCCACATTTGAATGTCGTGCATGTAATATTTCCATGCAATCCATTTGCATATATAATGTAAAACTTCAACAGCCGTTTTCTTCATTTCATATATATTATTAGTGCACCGTTTAGTGACCAAAATTAAGCACTGTCAGGTTAAGGGAGGGTGAAAGTAAATTATATTTACAAAACACTTGAAATGTTGCATTTTGATTACACAACCTGATTTTATGCCAATCATTATATTTTTGTTATAAATGAACTTTTTGGGCTCAAGAATGGAGGGCGGTCACCTACTAGTATACCTGGAAAAGAGCGTGATGCAATAAGAGAGCGAGTAAGAGAGAGAGAGAGAGAGAGAGAGGGGGAGGGTGTGTGTGTATGTGTGTGTGTGTGTGTGTGTGTGTGTGAGAGAGAGAGAGAGAGAGAGGGGAGGGTGTGTGTGTGAAGGTGTGTGTGTGCGTGTGTGTGTGCGTGTGTGTGTGAGAGAGAGAGAGAGAGAGAGTTTGTATATGTGTGTGTTTGAGAGAGAGAGAGAGAGAGAGAGAGAGAGAGAGAGAGAGAGACAGACAGACAGACAGACAGACAGACAGAGAGAGAGACAAAGAGAGAAAACAACAGAGCTAGTGAGAAAGAGAGAGCCAGAGTTGCCATTGCCAATGCCATTGCCATTGCCATTGCCATTGCCATTGCCATTGCCATTAACATTGCCATTGACATTGCCATTGTCATTGCCATTGCCATTGCCATTGACATAGACATAGACATAGACATTGCCATTGCCATTGCCATTGCCATTGCCATTGCTATTGACATTGACATTGCCATTGCCATTGCCATTGCCATTGCCATTGACATTGACATTGCCATTGACATTGCCATTGACATTACCATTGACATTGACATTGACATTGCCATTGACATTGACATTGACATTGACATTGACATTGACATTGACATTGTCATTGTCATTGTCATTGACATTGATATTGACATTGACATTGACATTGCCATTGCCATTGCCATTGCCATTGCCATTGCCATTGCCATTGACATTGTCATTGTCATTGACATTGACATTGCCATTGACATTGACATTGACATTGACATTGACATTGCCATTGACATTGACATTGACATTGTCATTGCCATTGACATTGCCATTGCCATTGCCATTGCCATTGCCATTGCCATTGCCATTGCCATTGACATTGCCATTGACATTGCCATTACCTTTGACATTGCCATTGACATTGCCATTACCATTGACATTGCCATTGACATTGCCATTGACATTGCCATTGACATTGCCATTGACATTGCCATTGACATTGCCATTGACCTCCTTTAGAGACATGTACTATATCGTACAGGAAACTGACACAAATTGATAACAACGTTTTCAGCACTGACTTCAAGGGTATAGCTAATGCACTATTGAGCATCACGGATATCAATCATC
>JAHLWY010002758.1:0-10666 GCA_020002185.1 Paraescarpia echinospica | reverse complement strand
TATAAAAAATAGTTTATCTGGTTTCATCACTTATATTAAAAACTACTTAATTGTGATTATAAATCCCACTGCACGATCCACAATTGTTATGTATGTAATACATAATCATATGCAATGTGTCATGTAATTATGTATTAAATTTGTATTTTTTTACTTATTTATTAACATTGAATTATACGATGATCATTAATATTTATTATTATTCGATTTATTTTGTTAAAAGGGGGCTCCCATGTTAGTGACATGTTATGTCTTAATGGGAGTCTCCTTGACCTTCATGTTTATGTAAATTATTTCAATTTGTACATGTATGTATGTAGTTATGGTCAAAATAAATATGTCTGTCTGTCTTGTTTTGCAAACATCTGGGTGGTTTTCCCATATCAAAGATTTATTTATTTTAAATGTCACCTTTCGTGCTAGAACATATCAGTCTAGATGTCTACTTGAGTCCAGCCTCTCACTGGAACATCAAAGTATTTATGTCCACTTGTGTCCAGTTTCACAAGAAAACAACTTTATGTTCACTTGTATTTGGTCTCTCACTGGGACAAATAATGTTTTATGTCCACTTGTGTATAATCTCTCATTAGGACACATAAGTCCTTGGGTCCACTTTTGTCACATGACCTACGTCATGTGATACCATGGTAACTTCAGGATGTGGTTGTGATATACCTATCACAAAAACAAGTTTCTCTAAATGTAACTACATATATGTACGATGTCAACAACTGAGAAGCCGGGTCTTCTCACCATTCTCAAACTGTAGTGCTGGTTCCAGTCGTGGTGTACCTCTGCTTGCCCGTAGCACAGCCTTGACCCTGGCTCGTCAGTATTGGTCTGATCTACAGAATGTTTTTTAATTGTAGACATTTACAGGGAGTTTCTAATGTAGAGGTGGTTCTAATGGAGAGGTTTACTGGAAGTTTACAATGTAGAGGTTTACAGGGTGTTCTGATGTCGAGGATTACAGTTTTTAACGCAGAATGGTAGAGTGTATTTCTAATCCAGATGTTTACAGAGCAGTTCTAATGTAACGGTTTACAGGGTGTTTGTAATGTTGATGTTTCAAGATAACTCATATATATGTACAAGTGTGACATCAAATGACCCCACCTGTGGTTGTGGGTTCATCCATCTTGGGCCTTGAAAATGGATAACGAATAGTAAAAATAAAAAAGTCAAATAGGAAAAGACTACAGACGCCATTCATGGAGTGATTCTTAGAGAGAGTTGACCGAGTACTGAATAAATATTGTGTACCAACAAATATGCATCCCCAACCCACCCTCGGGCACTTGTTGGTACACCCACGTGACAGAGCAGAGCCAGAAGAACACAGTTATTATTTATGCCAGTAAATTATGTTGTTTTCTTGCAGGGTTTCTTCGGTCCAACTGAGAGGAGGAAGTGCAACCATTCTGAACACGGGCACTTACAACACGAGCAGTTTCTATGGCATTGCAATACTACACAGAGATTATCACCCTACTGAAACTGGTATAAGGGAATAGAGTGTGAAACAGATCCACTTGGTTGTTTGTCAAATGTTTTTTTTATACATTTGTACACACACGTGAATGTTTTCTCCTGTTGTTTGCCCTGTGTGATGTAATATGCTTCACTGTTTGTGTTACGCTTATGCTTCGCTTCCTTCACCATAATCCCTTCTCTCTCTCGACTCTACCTGCTTTAACATGGCGCACGCTTCCTTCACCATACTCCCTTCTCTCTCTCGACTCTACCTGCTTTAACATGGCGCACGCTTCCTTCACCATACTCCCTTCTCTCTCTCGACTCTACCTGCTTTAACATGGCGCACGCTTCCTTCACCATACTCCCTTCTCTCTCTCGACTCTACCTGCTTTAACATGGCGCACGCTTCCTTCACCATACTCCCTTCTCTCTCTCGACTCTACCTGCTTTAACATGGCACGCACTATCTATGTATAACCCGCAGATACTTCACACATTAAACAGTCTCAGCAGGAAACAGGTCACTGTCAACACCAACGGACGACACCCAGCCTTTCCTAGGTGACACGTCACAACACGAGACAACCAACCTCTTCTAGGTGACACTGGACTAATTAGTCAGCTCAGTGGCGTCACTCACAGAGGATGACGTCACACAAGTACCGACATGACAAGGCCATCAATTGACTGTGAGGACGTGAGACGTCGGCAGACACAGAGTCTTTGTGGTAAGGACACACAATGCTATTCTCATATTTATGTAATACATTACTTGATATATCATTTATATTCAAAATAATGATACTATAATATATTTTATTACAGTCATTTATTATAGTGTAGTGTGTCTCTAGGAAGGACACAGTGTACGTTTATAGATGGAACTAACCATATACGCTCATTACCCGGTGTGTTATATTTTTGAAAGATTCGCTAAATCTACCAGGAAGATTTTGCGAGAAACGGCCGGTTGACCGGGTTACAAATAAAGCCACCTTCTGTACTAATTATAATACATTTAGAAAAAATATTACGATACACAGTGTGTTAATTTGGCTAATTACAATATTATGTGCACTGTGAACATACAATGCATAATTAGTTAATTATAAATTGTAGTACACATCGTATATTAACAAAATAGAGGTACAATTGTCTACTCGGGAGTATCAAGACATCATAAACTAGTTCCACTTCAATGTATCAAGACATCATAAACTAGTTCCACTTCAATGTATCAAGACATCATAAACTAGTTCCACTTCAATGTATCAAGACATCATAAACTAGTTCCACTTCAATGTATCAATACATCATAAACTAGTTCCACTTCAGTGTATCAATACATCATCAACTAGTTCCACTTCAGTGTATCAAGACATCATAAACTAGTTCCACTTCAATGTATCAATACATCATAAACTAGTTCCACTTCAATGTATCAAGACATCATAAACTAGTTCCACTTCAATGTATCAAGACATCATAAACTAGTTCCACTTCAATGTATCAATACATCATAAACTAGTTCCACTTCAGTGTATCAATACATCATCAACTAGTTCCACTTCAGTGTATCAAGACATCATAAACTAGTTCCACTTCAATGTATCAATACATCATAAACTAGTTCCACTTCAATGTATCAAGACATCATAAACTAGTTCCACTTCAATGTATCAATACATCATCAACTAGTTCCACTTCAATGTATCAAGACATCATAAACTAGTTCCACTTCAGTGTATCAAGACATCATAAACTAGTTCCACTTTAAAAATATCAAGACATCATAAACTAGTTCCACTTCAATGTATCAATACATCATCAACTAGTTCCACTTCAATGTATCAAGACATCATAAACTAGTTCCACTTCAATGTATCAAGACATCATAAACTAGTTCCACTT
Source organism: Paraescarpia echinospica (assembly GCA_020002185.1). Classification (NCBI taxonomy): domain Eukaryota; kingdom Metazoa; phylum Annelida; class Polychaeta; order Sabellida; family Siboglinidae; genus Paraescarpia; species Paraescarpia echinospica. The sequence continues at coordinate 7,276 of JAHLWY010002758.1, read as the reverse complement.
CAGTGTATCAAGACATCATAAACTAGTTCCACTTCAATGTATCAAGACATCATGAACTAATTCCACTTCAGTGTATCAAGACATCATAAACTAGTTCCACTTCAATGTATCAAGACATCATAAACTAGTTCCACTTCAATGTATCAAGACATCATCAACTAGTTCCACTTCAATGTATCAAGACATCATGAACTAGTTCCACTTCAATGTATCAAGACATCATGAACTAGTTCCACTTCAATGTATCAAGACATCATGAACTAGTTCCACTTCAATGTATCAATACATCATCAACTAGTCCCACTTCAGTGTATCAAGACACCATAAACTAGTTCCACTTCAATGTATCAAGACATCATAAACTAGTTCCACTTCAATGTATCAAGACATCATCAACTAGTTCCACTTCAATGTATCAAGACATCATGAACTAGTTCCACTTCAACGTATCAAGACATCATGAACTAGTTCCACTTCAATGTATCAAGACATCATGAACTAGTTCCACTTCAATGTATCAATACATCATCAACTAGTCCCACTTCAGTGTATCAAGACACCATAAACTAGTTCCACTTCAATGTATCAAGACACCATAAACTAGTTCCACTTCAATGTATCAATACATCATCAACTAGTCCCACTTCAGTGTATCAAGACATCATAAACTAGTTCCACTTCAATGTTTCAAGACATAATAAAATAGTTCCACTTCAATGTATCAAGACATCATAAACTAGTTCCACTTCATTGTATCAAGACATAACTCCTTTCATTTGTTTTAAATTTGTCTTGTATCCTGCAGACTATGAGTTTGATTTTAATTGCTTGAATACATTTTAATGATTGATTGTATTCCTGAAATAAGATTATCAGTAAACTACAATATGATTATTCGTGTGTGAAATACAATTGAAATTACATTTTTAATCTAGCTTCAGAATGAAAGATGAAACGGATGCGGTAATTCAAAATAACAGCGTCCAGCTGGTCAGTGCCATACGACAGTTATGTGTGACATCGTCACAGAGGTGAGGATGGTCCATCAGTGGAGACAAGTGACAGAGACTAAAGGTCATTCTCTGTTGGTACATTGTCATGTGTAGACATGTTGTAATATTGTAGCATGGTGCACCAGATAAATGTCCATAAAAGTGAAACAATCAACATATAGATACAACGTATACATAAACAGACACCCCCTCACACTACTGTCACTGACCGTCAAAGGTACAACAAGTGAAACAATCAACATATAGATACAACGTATACATAAACAGACACCATCTCACACTACTGTCACTGACCGTCAAAGGTACAACAAGTGAAACAATCAACATATAGATACAACGTATACATAAACAGACACCCCCTCACACTACTGTCACTGACCGTCAAAGGTATAACAAGTGAAACAATCAACATATAGATACAACATATACATAAACAGACACCATCTCACACTACTGTCACTGACCGTCAAAGGTACAACAAGTGAAACAATCAACATATAGATACAACGTATACATAAACAGACACCCCCTCACACTACTGTCACTGACTGTCAAAGGTATAACAAGTGAAACAACATATAGATACAACGTATACATAAACAGACACCCCCTCACACTACTGTCACTGACTGTCAAAGGTATAACAAGTGAAACAACATATAGATACAACGTATACATAAACAGACACCCCCTCACACTACCACTCCGCCGCAAAGGTATAACAAGTGAAACAACATAGATATGTCTGATACATGTTGCATACCCTCATACCATCACTGACTGTCAGTTGCATAATAAGGAAACAACATATAGATACAACGTATACATAAACAGACACTACCTCACACTACTGTCACTGACTGTCAAAGGTATAACAAGTGAAACAATCAACATATAGATACAACGTATACATAAACAGACACCCCCTCACACTACTGTCACTGACTGTCAAAGGTATAACAAGTGAAACAATCAACATATAGATACAACGTATACATAAACAGACACCCCCTCACACTACTGTCACTGACCGTCAAAGGTACAACAAGTGAAACAATCAACATATAGATACAACGTGATACATAAAATGACACCCCTCACACTACTGTCACTGACTCAAAGGTCAAGTGTTCAATCAACATATAGATATAACGCATGTTGACACCCACAATAATTACTGTCACTGACCGTCAAAGGTATGACAAGTGAAACAATCAACACATAGATACAACATATACATAAACAGACACCACCTCACACTACTGTCACTGACCGTCAAAGGTATGACAAGTGAAACAATCAACACGTAGATACAACATACACATAAACAGACACCACCTCACACTACTGTCACTGACCGTCAAAGGTATGACAAGTGAAACAATCAACACGTAGATACAACATATACATAAACAGACACCACCTCGCACTACTGTCACTGACCGTCAAAGGTATGACAAGTGAAACAATCAACACGTAGATACAACATATACATAAACAGATACCACCTCACACTACTGTCACTGACCGTCAAAGGTATGACAAGTGAAACAATCAACACATAGATACAACATATACATAAACAGACACCACCTCACACTACTGTCACTGACCGTCAAAGGTATGACAAGTGAAACAATCAACACATAGATACAACATATACATAAACAGACACCACCTCACACTACTGTCACTGACCGTCAAAGGTATGACAAGTGAAACAATCAACACGTAGATACAAATATACATAAACAGGCACCACCTCACTGTCACTGACTGTCAAAGGTATGACAAGTGAAACAATCAACACATAGATACAAATATATACATAAATAGACACCACTTACAATTACTGTCACTGACCGTCAAAGGTATGACAAGTGAAACAATCAACACGTAGATACAACATATACATAAACAGACACCACCACACTACTGTCACTGACCGTCAGCATGACAAGTGAAACAATCAACACGTAGATACAACATATACATAAACAGACACCACCTCACACTACTGTCACTGACCGTCAAAGGTATGACAAGTGAAACAATCAACACATAGATACAACATATACATAAACAGACACCACCTCACAAGACTGTCACTGACCGTCAAAGGTATGACAAGTGAAACAATCAACACGTAGATACAACATACACATAAACAGACACCACATCACACTACTGTCACTGACCGTCAAAGGTATGACAAGTGAAACAATCAACACATAGATACAACATATACATAAACAGACACCACCTCACATTACTGTCACTGACCCTCAAAGGTATGACAAGTGAAACAATTAACACATAGATACAACATATACATAAACAGACACCACCTCACACTACTGTCACTGACCGTCAAAGGTATGACAAGTGAAACAATCAACACGTAGATACAACATATACATAAACAGACACCACCTCGCACTACTGTCACTGACCGTCAAAGATATGACAAGTGAAACAATCAACACATAGATACAACATATACATATACAGACACCACCTCCCACTACTGTCACTGACCGTCAAAGGTATGGCAAGTGAAACAATCAACACGTAGATACAACATATACATAAACAGACACCACCTCACACTACTGTCACTGACCGTCAAAGGTATGACAAGTGAAACAATCAACACGTAGATACAACATATACATAAACAGACACCACCTCACACTACTGTCAATGACCGTCAAAGGTATGACAAGTGAAACAATCAACACGTAGATACAACATATACATAAACAGACACCACCTCACACTACTGTCACTGACCGTCAAAGGTATGGCAAGTGAAACAATCAACACATAGATGCAACATATACATAAACAGACACCACCTCACACTACTGTCACTGACCGTCAAAGGTATGACAAGTGAAACAATCAACATATAGATACAACATATACATAAACAGACACCACCTCACACTACTGTCACTGACCGTCAAAAGTATGACAAGTGAAACAATCAACACATAGATACAACGTATACATAAACAGACACCACCTCGCACTACTGTCACTGACCGTCAAAAGTATGACAAGTGAAACAATCATCACATAGATACAACATATACATAAACAGACACCACCTCACACTACTGTCACTGACCGTCAAAGGTATGACAAGTGAAACAATCAACACATAGATACAACATATACATAAACAGACACCACCTCACATTACTGTCACTGACCGTCAAAGGTATGGCAAGTGAAACAATCAACACATAGATACAACATATACATAAACAGACACCACCTCACACTACTGTCACTGACCGTCAAAGGTATGGCAAGTGAAACAATCAACACATAGATACAACATATACATAAACAGACACCACCTCACACTACTGTCACTGACCGTCAAAGATATGACAAGTGAAACAATCAACACATAGATACAACATATACATAAACAGACACCACCTCACACTACTGTCACTGACCGTCAAAGGTATGACAAGTGAAACAATCAACATATAGATACAACATATACATAAACAGACACCACCTCACACTACTGTCACTGACCGTCAAAAGTATGACAAGTGAAACAATCAACACATACATACAACGTATACATAAACAGACACCACCTCGCACTACTGTCACTGACCGTCAAAAGTATGACAAGTGAAACAATCAACACATAGATACAACATATACATAAACAGACACCACCTCACACTACTGTCACTGACCGTCAAAGGTATGACAAGTGAAACAATCAACACATAGATACAACATATACATAAACAGACACCACCTCACACTACTGTCACTGACCGTCAAAGGTATGACAAGTGAAACAATCAACACATAGATACAACATATACATAAACAGACACCACCTCACACTACTGTCACTGACCGTCAAAGGTATGACAAGTGAAACAATCAACACATAGATACAACATATACATAAACAGACACCACCTCACATTACTGTCACTGACCCTCAAAGGTATGACAAGTGAAACAATCAACACATAGATACAATATATACATAAACAGACACCACCTCACACTACTGTCACTGACCGTCAAAGGTATGACAAGTGAAACAATCAACACATAGATACAACATATACATAAACAGACACCAATTCCTCACACTACTGTCACTGACCGTCAAAGGTATGACAAGGAAACAATCAACACGTAGATACAACATATACATAAACAGTGGCACCACCTCACACTACTGTCACTGACCGTCAAAGGTATGACAAGTGAAACAATCAACACATAGATACAACATATACATAAACAGACACCACCTCACACTACTGTCACTGACCGTCAAAGGTATGACAAGTGAAACAATCAACACATAGATACAACATATACATAAACAGACACCACCTCACACTACTGACACTGACCGTCAAAGGTATGACAAGTGAAACAATCAACACATAGATACAACATATACATAAACAGACACCACCTCACACTACTGTCACTGACCGTCAAAGGTATGACAAGTGAAACAATCAACACATAGATACAACATATACATAAACAGACACCACCTCGCACTAATGTCACTGACCGTCGCATGACAAGTGAAACAATCAACACGTAGATACAAATAACATACACACAAACAGACACTCTCACACTACTGTCACCACCGTCAAAGGTATGACAAGAAACAATCAACACATAGATACAACATATACATAAACAGACAATTCACTCACATTACTGTCACTGACCGTCGGGTAAGGACAAGGAACAATCAACACATAGATACAACATATTCATAAACAGACACCAATTTCACACTACTGTCACTGGACCGTCAAAGGTACGCTGACAAGTGAAACAATCAACACGTAGATACAAATATATATACATAAACAGACACCACCACCTCGCACTACTGTCACCGGGATCGTCAAAGGTATGACAAGTGAAACAATCAACACATAGATACAACATATACATAAACAGACACCACCTCACACTACTGTCACTGACCGTCAAAGGTATTGACAAGTGAAACAATCAACACATAGATACAACATATACATAAACAGACACCACTTCACACTACTGTCACTGACCGTCAAAGGTATGACAAGTGAAACAATCAACACATAGATACAACATATACATAAACAGACACCACCTCACACTACTGTCACTGACCGTCAAAGGTATGACAAGTGAAACAATCAACACATATATACAACATATACATAAACAGACACCACCTCACACTACTGTCACTGACTGTCAAAGGTATGACAAGTGAAACAATCAACACGTAGATACAACATATACATAAACAGACACCACCTCGCACTACTGTCACTGACCGTCAAAGGTATGACAAGTGAAACAATCAACACGTAGATACAACATATACATAAACAGATACCACCTCACACTACTGTCACTGACCGTCAAAGGTATGACAAGTGAAACAATCAACACATAGATACAACATATACATAAACAGACACCACCTCACACTACTGTCACTGACCGTCAAAGGTATGACAAGTGAAACAATCAACACATAGATACAACATATACATAAACAGACACCACCTCACACTACTGTCACTGACCGTCAAAGGTATGGCAAGTGAAACAATCAACACATAGATACAACATATACATAAACAGACACCACCTCACACTACTGTCACTGACCGTCAAAGGTATGACAAGTGAAACAATCAACACATATATACAACATATACATAAACAGACACCACCTCACACTACTGTCACTGACTGTCAAAGGTATGACAAGTGAAACAATCAACACGTAGATACAACATATACATAAACAGACACCACCTCGCACTACTGTCACTGACCGTCAAAGGTATGACAAGTGAAACAAACAACACATAGATACAACATATACATAAACAGACACCACCTCACAGTACTGTCACTGACCGTCAAAGGTATGGCAAGTGAAACAATCAACACGTAGATACAACATATACATAAACAGACACCACCTCACACTACTGTCACTGACTGTCAAAGGTATGACAAGTGAAACAATCAACACGTAGATACAACATATACATAAACAGACACCACCTCACACTACTGTCACTGACCGTCAAAGGTATGACAAGTGAAACAATCAACACATAGATACAACATATACATAAACAGACACCACCTCACACTACTGTCACTGACCGTCAAAGGTATGACAAGCGAAACAATCAACACGTAGATACAACATATACATAAACAGA
>JAHLWY010002757.1:0-10666 GCA_020002185.1 Paraescarpia echinospica | reverse complement strand
CCGCCGTGCCGCCGTGCCGCCGTGCCGCCGTGCCGCCGCGCCGCCGTGCCACCGTGCCTCCATGCACAACTTTCAGGGTTGCATTTGAATGCGCGATTGAACTGTCGTTGATTGGTAGATCATTGGTAGGTATTATTGAAAGAAGGGCGACAGTTGTCGCTATGTGAATGGCATGCATTGAGGTATGAATGACGGTTATTGACACATTTTTGTAATTGGTTCTGACTATCATTAACATCATGGCAAATCAATAACAACTGAGCTGTATTCATTTTAACATATCGACAAGCCAATGTGTTTTTATGAACCTACAATAAAAATAATATAATATAATATATCTTGATCCTCGTAAGGTTATTGGCAATATTGCCAAGTCGGGTTGGGTTAACTGCATTACCATTTGATGTTCAACCAGGTAGCATTTCCCACGTTCACACGTGTAGCGGAACAGACTGTCTCCATGTAAATCTGCAGCATAAACATAACATGATTTTCACCCCGAAACATTCACATTAAACAAGATCTGAAGACTTGAAGAGAAGTTTCTCAGTTCCTCCTGCACGACTCCTGGTTGACTTCGCCTAGCCAAGGTCGCTGAATACGTCACTGTACGAGTTAATGTTGAATTGCCAATGTTGCGTGTTATTGACCATCGCTTCCGACCAGCGAGAGATAGCGAAAGTGAAAAGTTACATTACGCCGTATAGAGTGTGTGTGTGTGTGTGTGTGTGTGTGTGTGTGTGTGTGTGTGTGTGTGTGTGTGTGTGTGTGTGCGTGTGTGTGTGTTGCCCCCTCACCCCCAGTGTATGTATGATGACATGTGTTACTTTCACTCGGTACCCCCTCACCCCCAGTATATGTATGATGACGTGTGTTTTAACAAGATTTAACAAGATTGCCACCCAGAGAATTAACTCTAGGTGGCAGGTGGACAAGGAAGCCCTTTGGCTTATCGAGAGTCCGACCCTTTTATCTATGTGTATCCCGCCCGTCTGAGGTATGTGTCGATTTTATTTTTAAACATATTCACGCTACTAGCACCCACACAATCAGCAGGTAATCTGTTCCATTCATTTACAGTCCTTTGTGAAAATGAAAACTTTCTTATATCCAATCTACTCTGCTCATTTGCCAATGTAAATTCATGTCCTCTAGTCCTTCTATCTTTCTTAACTGAGAAAAAAATATTTCTATCAATATTTTCATAACCCTTCAATATTTTAAACACTTCTATCTGATCTTCTCTCAATCTCCTGGTCTCTAGTGTTGTTAAACCGCATTTTTTAGGCGTATTTCGTAACTAAGATCCCTCAGTTTTGGTATCATTTTAGTTGCTCTCCTCTGTACTCTTTCTAGCATATCTATGTCCTTCCTGCGATATGGCCTCCACGCTTGAATACAATATTCTAAATGAGGCCTAACTATTGTTTTGTACAGCGGTATTATTAGCTCTTTTTCCTTATACGTTATGTTTCGCCTAATTAATCCAAGGATTTGATTTCCCTTTGAAGCTGCAATTCCGCACTGCTCTGAAACCTTCATATCAGCACTAATGGTTAACCCTAAGTCCTTTTCTTTTACAGTAGTACTTAGTACAGTACCCGCCATTGTATATTCTACTTCTTCGTTCCCATGTCCTGTGTGGAGGCATTTACATTTCCCAAAATTGAACAGCATTTGCCACTTTTCAGACCATTTGATCAACCTGTCAAGATCATCTTGTAAATGCTGTCTATCTCCATCACTTTTAATCTTTCTAAACACTTTTGTATCATCTGCAAATTTCAACACCTTGCTTGTTATTATATTGATGTGGTACTTTGTCGAAAGCTTTTTGAAAATCTAAGTAGACGATATCTACTGGTGATCCCTCATCTACCCACTTAGTGATGTCTTCCAAAAAAAAAAAAACATATTTGTTAAGCATGACCTCGCTTTAAAAAAACCATGTTGAGATTGGTTTATCAAGTTTTGTTTAACAAGAAAATCCACCATGTGATCTTTAATTAGACTTTCTAACAATTTACAAACCACTGATGTTAAACTCACTGGTCTAAAGTTCTTTGACTTGTTTCTCGAACCTTTTTTGAATAACGGCATAATGTTTGCTTCTTTCCATTCTAAAGGAACCACTCCCTCTTCTAATGACCAATTGAAAACTGTTGCAAGCGGTATGCTAATTTGTTCTACAATTTCCAATAGTAGTTTGGGTGGAATACCATCCACTCCAGGTGATTTATTATCCTTCATAGCCCTTATTTTCTTACCTACCATTTCCGGGGTTACAATTAATTGTCCTAAATAGTCTGAATCTGCCCCCTTGAACTTAACCTCTGGTACTGGCAGTGAACTAATATCTTCCCTGGTAAACACTGAACTAAAGTACTCATTCAGGTCTTCTGCCATTAAGAATCCCTCTGATATTATATTTCCAGCACTATCTTCTAGAGGACCGACTTTATCTTGAACTTTCTGTTTGCTTCGAACATACGCATAAAAACTCTTGCTGTCATGTTTTATATTACTAGCTAATTGTTGTTTATAGCTTCTCTTTGAATTTCTAATTTCAGCTGTAGCTTGGTTAAGTGCTTCTTTATAACTGTTGTAGTCTTCATCATTTCCAGTACATCTATATGACTTCCACATCATTTGTTTGTACTTAATTTTTCTAATGGCTTCTTTCAATAAGTGTTTCTTTTTGGACCGTTTTCCTTGTTTTTTGAAGGGTACAAATTTATCGACTATGCACTTAATTTCACTCTTTAATACATTCCAGCATTGTATTGCCGTCTTATTTTTCAGTGTGTTATTCCAGTCTATCTTTGCTAAATATTTCCTCATGTCCTTATAACTTCCTTTGTGGAAATTTCTCATATACTGCTTTTTACTATTCCTTTCTGATTTTACTTTGATGGTAAAATGTATCTGGTGTTACTTCCACTCGCTATCCCCTCACCCTCAGTGTATGTATGATGACATGTGCTACTTCCATTCGGTACCCCCTCACCCCCAGTGTATGTATCATGACATGTGCTACTTCCACTCGGTACCCTCTCACCCCCAGTGTATATATCATGACATGTGCTACTTGCGCTCAGTACCCCTCACCCCCAGGGTATGTATGATGATATGTGTTACTTCCACTCGCTATCCCCTCACCCTCAGTGTATGTATAATGACATGTGCCACTTCCATTCGGTACCCCCTCACCCCCAGTGTATGTATCATGACATGTGCTACTTCCACTCATAACCCCCCACCCCCAGTGTATGTATGATGACATGTGCTACTTCCGCTCGGTATTCTCTCACCTCCAGTGTATGTATGATGACATGTGTTATTTCAACTCGGTACCCCCACACCCCCAGTGTATGTATGATGACATGTGTTACTTCAACTCGTTACCCCCTCACACCCAGTGTATGTATGATGACATGTGCTACTTCCGCTTGGTACCCCTCAACCCTAGTTTATGTATGAAGACATGTGTTACTTCCACTCTGTACCCCCTCACCCCAGTGTATGTATGATTACATGTGCTACTTCCACTTGCTACCCCCTCACCCCCAGTGTATGTATGATGACATGTGCTACTTCCACTCGGTACCCCCTCACCCCCAGTGTACTTATGATGACATGTGTTACGTCCTCTCAGTATCCCCTCAACCTCAGTGTATGTATGATGACATGTGTTACTTTCACTCGCTACCCCCTCACTCCCAGTGTATGTATGATGACGTGATGCTTCCGTTTGGTACCCTCTCACCCCCAGTGTATGTATGATGACATGTGTTACTTCCACTCGGTACCCCACCCACACCCAGTGTATGTATGATGACATGTGCTACTTCCACTCGGTACCCCCTCACCCCAATGTATGTATGATGACATGTGTTACTTCCACTCAGTACCCTCTCACCCCCAGTGTATGTGTTATGACATGTGTTACTTCCACTCGGTACCCCCTCACCCCAGTGTATATATATGATGACATGTATTACTTCCACTCGCTACCCTCTCACTCCCAGTGTATGTATGATGACATGTGTTACTTCCACTCGGTACACCCTCACCCCCAGTGTATGTATCACGACATGTGTTACTTCCACTCGGTACCCCTCACTCCCAGTGTATGTACGATGACATGTGCTACTCCCACTCGGTACCCCCTCACCCCCAGTGTATGTATGATGACATGCATTACTTCCACTCGGTACCCCCTCACACCAGTGTATGTATGATGACATGTGTTACTTCCACTCTGTACCCCCTCACCCCAGTGTATATATGATGACATGTATTACTTCCACTCGCTACCCTCTCACCCCCAGTGTATGTAAGATGACATATGCTACTTCTGCTCAGTACCCCTCACCCCCAGTGTATGTATCATGACATGTGCTACTTCCACTCGATACCCCCTCACCCCCAGTTTATGTATCATGACATGTGCTACTTGCGCTCAGTACCCCTCACCCCAGGGTATGTATGATGACATGTGTTACTTCCACTCGCTATCCCCTCACCCTCAATGTATGTATAATGACATGTGCTACTTCCATTCGGTACCCCCTCACCCCCAGTGTATGTATCATGACATGTGCTACTTCCACTCGGAACCCCCCCACCCCCAGTGTATGTATGATGACATGTGCTACATATGCTCGGTATTCTCTCACCTCCAGTGTATGCATGATGACATGTGTTACTTCAACTCGGTAGCCCCACACCCCTAGTGTATGTATGATGACATGTGTTACTTCAACTCGGTACCCCCTCACCCCCAGTGTATGTATGATGACATGTGTTACTTCCGCTCGGTACCCCTCACCCCCAGTGTATGTATGTTGACATGTGCTACTTCCGCTTGGTACCCTCACCCCCAGTTTATGTATGATGACATGTGTTACTTCCACTCTGTAACCCCTCACCCCCTCACCCCCAGTGAATGTATGATGACATGTGCTACTTCCATTTGGTACCACCTCATCCCCGGTGTATGTATGATGACATGTGTTACTTCCACTCGTTACCCCCTCACAACCCTCACCCCCGTGTATGTGTCATGACATGTGCTACTTCCACTCTGTAACCTCTCACCTCCAGTGTATGTATGATGACGTGTTACTTCAACTCTGTACCCCCTCACCCCCAGTATATGTATGATGACGTACTACTTCCGCTCGGTACCCCCTCTCCCCCGTGTAAGTATGATGACATGTGCTAATTCCACTCGGTACCCCCTCACCCCCAGTGTATGTATGATGACATGTGTTATGTCCACTCAGTACCCTCTCACCTTTAGTGTATGTATGATGACATCTGTTACTTTCACTCGGTACCCCCACAACCCCAGTGTATGTATGATGACATGTGTTACTTCAACTCGGTACACCCTCACCCCCAGTGTATGTATGATGACAAGTGTTACTTCCACTCGTTACCCCCTCACCCCCTCATCCCAGTGTATGTATGATGACATGTGCTACTTCCATTTGGTACCCCCTTATCCCCAGTGTATGTATGATGACATGTGTTACTTCCACTCTTTACCCCCTCACCCCCTCACCCCCAGTGTATGTGTCATGACATGTGCTACTTCCACTCTGTACCCTCTCAACCCCAGTGTATGTATGGTGACATGTGTTACTTCCACTTGGTACCCCTCCACCCCCAGTGTATATATGATGACATGTGCTACTTTCACTCACTACCCCCTCAACCCAGTGTATGTATGATGACATGTGTTATTTTCACTCGGTACCCCCTCACCCCCAGTGTATATATGATGACATGTGTTACTTCCATTCAGTACCCCCTCACCCTCAGTGTATGTATGATGACGTGAGTTACTTTCACTCGCTACCCCCTCACTCCCAGTGTATGTATGATGACGTGCTACTTCCGTTCGATACCCACTCACCCCCAGTGTATGTATGATGACATGTGTTACTTCCACTCAGTACCCTCCCACACCCAGTGTATGAATGATGACATGTGCTACTTCCACTCGGTACCACCTCACCCCAGTGTATGTATGATTACATGTGCTACTTACACTTGCTACCCCCTCACCCCAAGTGTATATATGATCACATGTGCTACTTCCGCTTGGTACCCCTCACCCCCAGTTTATGTATGATGACATGTGTTACTTCCACTCTGTACCCCCTCACCCCAGTGTATTTATGATTACATGTGCGACTTCCACTTGCTACCCCCTCACCCCCAGTGTATGTATGATGACATGTGTTACTTCCACTCGGTACCCCCTCACCCCCAGTGTACATATGATAACAAGTGTTACGTCCTCTCAGTACACCCTCACCCTCAGTGTATGTATGATGACATGTGTTACTTTCACTTGCTACCCCCTCACCCCCAGTGTATGTATGTGTTACTTTCACTCGCTAACCCCTCAACCCCAGTATATGTTTGATGAAATGTGTTACTTCAACTCGGTACCCTCTCACCCACAGTGTATGTATGATGACATATGTTACTTCAACTCGGTACCCACTCACCCCCAGTGTATGTTTGATGAAATGTGTTACTTCAACTCGGTACCCTCTCAACCCCAGTGTATGTATGATGGCATGTGTTACATCACCTCGGTACCCCCTCACCCCCAGTGTATGTATAATGACATGTGTTACTTAAACTCGGTACCCCCTCACCCCAGTGTATGTATGATGACGTGTTACTTCCACTCGGTACCCCCTCACCCGCAGTGTATGTATAATGACATGTGTTAATTCCACTCGGTATCCCCTCACCCCAGTGTATGTATGATTACATGTCCTACTTCCACTTGCTACCACGTCACCCCCAGTGTATGTATGATGACATGTGCTACATCCACTCGGTACCCCCTCAACCCCAGTGTACATATGATGACATATGTTACGTTCTCTCAGTACCCCCTCACCCTCAGTGTATGTATGATGACATGTGTTACTTTCACTCGCTACACCCTGACACTCAGTGTATGTATGATGACGAGCTGCTTCCGCTTGGTACCCTCTCACCCCCAGTGTATGTATGATGACATGTGTTACTTCCACTCGGTACCCCCCCACACCCAGTGTATGTATGATGATATGTGCTACTTCCACTCGGTACCCCCTCACCCCAATATATGTATGATGACAATTGTTACTTCCACTCAGTACCCTTTCACCCCCAGTGTATGTATGATGACATGTGTTACTTCCACTCGGTACCCCCTCACCCCAGTGTATATATATGATGACATGTATTACTTCCACTCGCTACCCTCTCACTCCCAGAGTATGTATGATGACATGTGTTACTTCCACTCGCTACCCCCTCACCTCCAGTGTATGTATGATGACATATGCTACTTCCCCTCGGTACCCTCTCACCCCCAGTGTATGTATGATGACAAGTGCTACTTCTGCTCAGTACCCCTCACCCCCAGTGTATGTATGATGACATGTGTTACTTCCACTCGGTACCCCCTACCCCCAGTGTATGTATGATGACATGTGTTACTTCCACTCGCTGTCCCCTCACCCCCAGTGTATGTATGATGACATGTGTTACTTCCACTCGGTACCCCCTCATCCCCAGTATATGTATGGTGACGTGTGTTACTTCCACTCGCTATCCCCTCACCCTCAGTGTATGTATGATGACATGTGCTACTTCCATTCGGTACCCCCTCACCCCCAGTGTATGTATCATGACATGTGCTACTTCCACTCGGTACCCTCTCACCCCCAGTGTATGTATCATGACATGTGCTACTTGCGCTCAGTACCCCTCACCCCCAGGGTATGTATGATGATATGTGTTACTTCCACTCGCTATCCCCTCACCCTCAGTGTATGTATAATGACATGTGCCACTTCCATTCGGTACCCCCTCACCCCCAGTGTATGTATCATGACATGTGCTACTTCCACTCAGAACCCCCCCACCCCCAGTGTATGTATGATGACATGTGCTACTTCCGCTCGGTATTCTCTCACCTCCAGTGTATGTATGATGACATGTGCTACTTCAACTCGGTACCCCCACACCCCCAGTGTATGTATGATGACATGTATTATTTCAACTCGTTTCCCCCTCACCCCCAGTGTATGTATGATGACATATGTTACTTCCGCTCGGTATCCCTCACCCCCAGTGTATGTATGATGACATGTGCTACTTCCACTTGGTACCCCTCAACCCCAGTTTATGTATGAAGACATGTGTTACTTCCACTCTGTACCCCCTCACCCCCAGTGTATGTATGATGACATGTGCTACTTCCACTCGGTACCCCCTCACCCCCAGTGTACATATGATGACATGTGTTACGTCCTCTCAGTACCCCCTCACCCTCAGTGTATGTATGATGACATGTGTTACTTTCACTCGCTACCCCCTCACTCCCAGTGTATGTATGATGACGAGCTGCTTCCGTTTGGTAACCTCTCACCCCCAGTGTATGTATGATGACATGTGTTACTTCCACTCGGTACCCCCCCCACACCCAGTGTATGTATGATGACATGTGCTACTTCCACTCGGTACCCCCTCACCCCAATGTATGTATGATGACATGTGTTACTTCCACTCAGTACCCTCTCACCCCCAGTGTATGTGTTATGACATGTGTTACTTCCACTCGGTACCCCCTCACCCCAGTGTATATATATGATGACATGTATTACTTCCACTCGCTACCCTCTCACTCCCAGTGTATGTATGATGACATGTGTTACTTCCACTCGGTACACCCTCACCCCCAGTGTATGTATCATGACGTGTTACTTCCACTCGGTACCCCCTCACTCCCAGTGTATGTATGATGACATATGCTACTCCCACTCGGTACCCCCTCACCCCCAGTGTATGTATGATGACATGCATTACTTCCACTCGGTACACCCTCACCCCAGTGTATGTATGATGACATGTGTTACTTCCACTCTGTACCCCCTCACCCCAGTGTATATATGATGACATGTATTACTTCCACTCGCTACCCTCTCACCCCCAGTGTATGTATGATGACATGTGCTACTTCTGCTCAGTTCCCCTCACCCCCAGTGTATGTATGATGACATGTGTTACTTCCACTCGCTGCCCACTCACCCCCAGTGTATGTATGATGACATGTGTTACTTCCACTCGGTACCTCCTCATCCCCAGTATATGTATGGTGACGTGTGTTACTTCCACTCGCTATCCCCTCACCCTCAGTGTATGTATAATGACATGTGCTACTTCCATTCGGTACCCCCTCACCCCCAATGTATGTATCATGACATGTGCTACTTCCACTCGATACCCCCTCACCCCCAGTATATGTATCATGACATGTGCTACTTGCGCTCAGTACCCCTCACCCCCAGGGTATGTATGATGACATGTGTTACTTCCACTCGCTATCCCCTCACCCTCAGTGTATGTATAATGACATGTGCTACTTCCATTCGGTACCCCCTCACCCCCAGTGTATGTATGATGACATGTGTTACTTCCACTCGGTACCCCCTCACCCCCAGTGTATGTATGATGACATGTGCTACTTCCGCTCGGTATTCTGTCACCTCCAGTGTATGTATGATGACATGTGTTATTTCAACTCGGTACCCCCAAACCCCCAGTGTATGTATGATGACATTTGTTACTTCAACTCGGTACCCCCTCACCCCCAGTGTATGTATGATGACATTTGTTACTTCTGCTCGGTACCCCTCACCCCCAGTGTATGTATGATGACATTTGTTACTTCTGCTCGGTACCCCTCACCCCCAGTGTATGTATGATTACATGTGCTACTTCCACTTGCTACCCCCTCACCCCCAGTGTATGTATGATGACATGTGCTACTTCCACTCGGTACCCCCTCACCCCCAGTGTACTTATGATGACATGTGTTACGTCCTCTCAGTATCCCCTCAACCTCAGTGTATGTATGATGACATGTGTTACTTTCACTCGCTACCCCCTCACTCCCAGTGTATGTATGATGACGTGATGCTTCCGTTTGGCACCCTCTCACCCCCAGTGTATGTATGATGACATGTGTTACTTCCACTCGGTACCCCACCCACACCCAGTGTATGTATGATGACATGTGCTACTTCCACTCGGTACCCCCTCACCCCAATATATGTATCATGACATGTGTTACTTCCACTCAGTACCCTCTCACACCCAGTGTATGTATTATGACATGTGTTACTTCCACTCGGTACCCCCTCACCCCAGTGTATATATATGATGACATGTATTACTTCCACTCGCTACCCTCTCACTCCCAGTGTATGTATGATGACATGTGTTACTTCCACTCGGTACACCCTCACCCCCAGTGTATGTATCACGACATGTGTTACTTCCACTCGGTACCCCTCACTCCCAGTGTATGTACGATGACATGTGCTACTCCCACTCGGTACCCCCTCACCCCCAGTGTATGTATGATGACATGCATTACTTCCACTCGGTACCCCCTCACGCCAGTGTATGTATGATGACATGTGTTACTTCCACTCTGTACCCCCTCACCCCAGTGTATATATGATGACATGTATTACTTCCACTCGCTACCCTCTCACCCCCAGGGTATGTATGATGACATGTGCTACTTCTGCTCAGTACCCCTCACCCCCAGTGTATGTATGATGACATGTGTTACTTCCAC
>JAHLWY010002756.1:0-10679 GCA_020002185.1 Paraescarpia echinospica | reverse complement strand
TCTCTGTTTGTTTGTTAGTCTGTGTGTCTATCTGTCTGACTGTCTGTCTGTCTGTCTGTCTGTCTGTCTACCAGTCTGTCTCTCTCTCTCTCTGTTTGTTTGTGTGTCTGTCTGTCTGTCTGTCAGTATATATGTCTGTATGTCTGTCTCTCTCCCTCTGTTTGTCTGTCTATCTGTCTGTCTGTCTGTCTGTCTGTCTGTATGTCTGTCTGTCTGTCTGTCTGTCTGTCTCTCTCTCTCTTTCTGTTTGTCTGTCTGTATGTATGTCTTTCCGTCTATTTGTCTCTTTCACCCCTCTTCTTGCGGTCCTATTTGATGCTTTTGTTGTGCAGAAATATCTGCATATTTACAGGTGGCATTAAATGCTGCATGTGATTATTGCCAAACATGGCACCTAACTGTTAATACTAGTAAAACAAAGCTTATTATATTGTCTCGTGGCAAGGTTAGATTACACCTAGACTTCTTGTTTGGAGAAAACAAATTAGAAATAACTTATAGCTATAATTTATTTCTGAACCAGTCTAAACTATAATGGATTGTTTAAGAAAGCCATAATAAAACACGTTAACCAAGCTAGGCGTGCAATGTTCAACCTAACAACTAAAGCAAGGAAGCTAGATTTACCGATAGACATACAAATAAAGAAATCAAGAGAATCATTTATGGATGTGAACTACCCCGGGTATATCTAACATGTGGCATGATCATGGAAATGTATATATAAAATGGTTAAAGCATACCCGAGAACTTAAAATGAAAGACATAAACTGACAAACATGGCACAATGAAATTCATGTAAATAGGTTGTGCTCAAATTACAGAATATTTAAAAATGAAGTAGGGCTCGAGAAGTATTTAATCTAGTTAAGCCCATTTCACAGAATCAATTGATGTAAATTTCGTTGTGGAAATCACAAATTACCTATTTCTGTAGGTCAGTATCTCCCTGAAAATGCTCAGAGACTATATAATTTATGCAACAATGGAGACCAAGGTTATAAATATCATTATGTACTTGTATGTCCATCACTAGTAGAAGAAATACCAAAATACATACAGAAATATTTTAGAATCAGACCGAATACTTTGAAAATTAACCAGTTGTTTAATATACATAATGTGAAACAGTTGACAGATCTTTCCAGATTTATTAATGTAATCATGACAAAGTTTGTCTATGTAACAAATTCCCAGTCAAAACGGTGAATTGCATAGAAGAAACATTGTAGCTAATAGTTAATTTATTAGTTATATAATTACATGTAAATGAGTTCAAATTGTGTAATGCATGTATAATACGTGGTTTATTTTATATTATTTAACATTATTTGTTTTGCACTACTGATTATAGTTTGTTTGTTTGTCTGTATGTCTATCTGTCTGACTGACTATGTATGTCTGTCTGTCTGTCTGTCTGTCTGTCTGTCTGTCTGTCTGTCTGTCTGTCTGTCCATTTCTCTCTCTCTCTCTCTCTCTGTTTGTCTGTCTGTGTGTCTCTGTATGTCTCTCTGTCTCTCTCTGTTTGTTTGTGTGTCTGTCTGTCTGTATGTCCGTCTGTCAATCTGTCTCTCTGTCTCTCTCTCTGTTTGTTTGTTTGTCTGTATGTCTATCTGTCTGACTGTCTGCCTGTTTGTCTGTCTTTCTGTCCGTCTATCTGTCTCTCTCTCTCTCTGTTTGTTTGTTTGTCTGTATGTCTATCTGTCTGACTGTCTGTCTGACTGTCTATATGTCTGTCTGTCTTTCTGTCTCTCTCTCTCTCTGTTTGTTTGTTTGTCTGTATGTCTATCTGTCTGACTGACTATCTGTCTGTCTGTCTACCAGTCTGTCTCTCTCTCTCTCTGTTTGTTTGTGTGTCTGTCTGTCTGTCTGTCAGTCAGTCTATCTGTCTGTATGTCTGTCTCTCTCCCTCTGTTTGTCTGTCTATCTGTCTGTCTGTCTCTCTCTCTCTTTCTGTTTGTCTGTCTGTATGTATGTCTTTCCGTCTATTTGTCTCTTTCACCCCTCTTCTTGCGGTCCTATTTGATGCTTTTGTTGTGCAGAAACACCTGCATATTTACAGGTGGCATTAAATGCTGCATGTGATTATTACCAAACATGGCACCTAACTGTTAATACTAGTAAAACATAGCTTATTATATTGTATCGTGGCAAGGTTAGATTACACCTAGACTTCTTGTTTGGAGAAAACAAATTAGAAATAACTTATAGCTATAATTTATTTCTGAACCAGTCTAAACTATAATGGATTGTTTAAGAAAGCCATAATAAAACACGTTAACCAAGCTAGGCGTGCAATGTTCAACCTAACAACTAAAGGAAGGAAGCTACATTTACCGATAGACATACAAATAAAGAAATAAAGAGAATCATTTATGGATGTGGACTACCCCAGGTATATCAAACATGTGGCATGATCATGGAAATGTAAATATAAAATGGTTGAAGCATACCCTAGAACTTAAAATGAAAGACATAAACAGACAAACATGGCACAATTAAATTCATATAAATAGGTTGTGCTCAAATTACAGAATATTTAAAAATGAAGTAGGGCTCGAGAAGGATTTAATCTAGTGAAGCCCATCTGACAGAATCAATTGATGTAAATTTCGTGAGGTCACAACTTACCTATTTGTGAAGGTCAGTGTCTCCCTGAAAATGCCCAGAGGCTCTGTAATTTATGCAACAATGGAGACCAAGGTGATAAATATAATTATGTACTCGTATGTCCATCACTAGTAGAAGAGAGATCAAAATATACAGAAATATTTTAGAATCAGACCCAATGCTTTGAAAATTAACCACTCATTTAGTGTACATAATGTGAGACAATTGGCAGATCTTTCCACATTTATTAATGTAATCATGACAAAGTTTGTCTATGTAACAAATTCCCTGTCAAAACGGTGAATTTTTTGCATAGAAGAAACATTGTAGCTAATAGTTAATTTATTAGTGATATAATTACATGTAAATGAGTTCAAAGTGTGTAATACATGTATAATACGTGGTTTATTTTATATTATTTAACATTATTTGTTTTGCACTACTGATTATAGTTTGTTTGTTTGTCTGTATGTCTATCTGTCTGACTGACTGTCTGTATGTCTGTCTGTCTGTCTGTCTGTCTGTCTGTCCATTTCTCTCTCTCTCTCTCTCTCTCTCTGTTTGTCTGTCTGTGTGTCTCTGTATGTCTCTCTGTCTCTCTCTGTTTGTTTGTGTGTCTGTCTGTCTGTATGTCCGTCTGTCAATCTGTCTCTCTGTCTCTCTCTCTCTGTTTGTTTGTTTGTCTGTATGTCTATCTGTCTGACTGTCTGTCTGTCTGTCTGACTGTCTATATGTATGTCTGTCTTTCTGTCTCTCTCTCTCTCTCTCTCTCTGTTTGTTTGTTTGTCTGTATGTCTATCTGTCTGACTGACTGTCTGTCTGTCTGTCTACCAGTCTGTCTCTCTCTCTCTCTCTGTTTGTTTGTATGTCTGTCTGTCTGTCTGTCAGTCTATCTGTTTGTATGTCTGTCTCTCTCCCTCTGTTTGTCTGTCTATCTTTCTGTCTGTCTGTCTGCCTGTATGTATGTCTGTCTGTCTGTCTCTTTCTCTCTCTTTCTGTTTGTCTGTCTGTATGTATGTCTTTCCGTCTATTTTTTCTCTTTCACCCCTCTTCTTGCGGTCCTATTTGATGCTTTTGTTGTGCAGAAACACCTGCATATTTACAGGTGGCATTAAATGCTGCATGTGATTATTGCCAAACATGGCACCTAACTGTTAATACTAGTAAAACAAAGCTTATTATATTGTCTCGTGGCAAGGTTAGATTACACCTAGACTTCTTGTTTGGAGAAAACAAATTAGAAATAACTTATAGCTATAATTTATTTCTGAACCAGTCTAAACTATAATGGATTGTTTAAGAAAGCCATAATAAAACACGTTAACCAAGCTAGGCGTGCAATGTTCAACCTAACAACTAAAGCAAGGAAGCTAGATTTACCGATAGACATACAAATAAAGAAATCAAGAGAATCATTTATGGATGTGAACTACCCCGGGTATATCTAACATGTGGCATGATCATGGAAATGTATATATAAAATGGTTAAAGCATACCCGAGAACTTAAAATGAAAGACATAAACTGACAAACATGGCACAATGAAATTCATGTAAATAGGTTGTGCTCAAATTACAGAATATTTAAAAATGAAGTAGGGCTCGAGAAGTATTTAATCTAGTTAAGCCCATTTCACAGAATCAATTGATGTAAATTTCGTTGTGGAAATCACAAATTACCTATTTCTGTAGGTCAGTATCTCCCTGAAAATGCTCAGAGACTATATAATTTATGCAACAATGGAGACCAAGGTTATAAATATCATTATGTACTTGTATGTCCATCACTAGTAGAAGAAATACCAAAATACATACAGAAATATTTTAGAATCAGACCGAATACTTTGAAAATTAACCAGTTGTTTAATATACATAATGTGAAACAGTTGACAGATCTTTCCAGATTTATTAATGTAATCATGACAAAGTTTGTCTATGTAACAAATTCCCAGTCAAAACGGTGAATTGCATAGAAGAAACATTGTAGCTAATAGTTAATTTATTAGTTATATAATTACATGTAAATGAGTTCAAATTGTGTAATGCATGTATAATACGTGGTTTATTTTATATTATTTAACATTATTTGTTTTGCACTACTGATTATAGTTTGTTTGTTTGTCTGTATGTCTATCTGTCTGACTGACTGTATGTATGTCTGTCTGTCTGTATGTCTGTCTGTCTGTCTGTCTGTCTGTCTGTCTGTCTGTCCATTTCTCTCTCTCTCTCTCTCTCTCTCTCTCTCTCTCTGTTTGTCTGTCTGTGTGTCTCTGTATGTCTCTCTGTCTCTCTCTGTTTGTTTGTGTGTCTGTCTGTCTGTATGTCCGTCTGTCAATCTGTCTCTCTGTCTCTCTCTCTGTTTGTTTGTTTGTCTGTATGTCTATCTGTCTGACTGTCTGCCTGTTTGTCTGTCTTTCTGTCCGTCTATCTGTCTCTCTCTCTCTCTGTTTGTTTGTTTGTCTGTATGTCTATCTGTCTGACTGTCTGTCTGACTGTCTATATGTCTGTCTGTCTTTCTGTCTCTCTCTCTCTCTCTGTTTGTTTGTTTGTCTGTATGTCTATCTGTCTGACTGACTATCTGTCTGTCTGTCTACCAGTCTGTCTCTCTCTCTCTCTGTTTGTTTGTGTGTCTGTCTGTCTGTCTGTCAGTCAGTCTATCTGTCTGTATGTCTGTCTCTCTCCCTCTGTTTGTCTGTCTATCTGTCTGTCTGTCTCTCTCTCTCTTTCTGTTTGTCTGTCTGTATGTATGTCTTTCCGTCTATTTGTCTCTTTCACCCCTCTTCTTGCGGTCCTATTTGATGCTTTTGTTGTGCAGAAACACCTGCATATTTACAGGTGGCATTAAATGCTGCATGTGATTATTGCCAAACATGGCACCTAACTGTTAAAACTAGTAAAACAAAGCTTATTATATTGTCTCGTGGCAAGGTTAGATTACACCTAGACTTCTTGTTTGGAGAAAACAAATTAGAAATAACTTATAGCTATAATTTATTTCTGAACCAGTCTAAACTATAATGGATTGTTTAAGAAAGCCATAATAAAACACGTTAACCAAGCTAGGCGTGCAATGTTCAACCTAACAACTAAAGCAAGGAAGCTAGATTTACCGATAGACATACAAATAAAGAAATCAAGAGAATCATTTATGGATGTGAACTACCCCGGGTATATCTAACATGTGGCATGATCATGGAAATGTAAATATAAAATGGTTAAAGCATACCCGAGAACTTAAAATGAAAGACATAAACTGACAAACATGGCACAATGAAATTCATGTAAATAGGTTGTGCTCAAATTACAGAATATTTAAAAATGAAGTAGGGCTCGAGAAGTATTTAATCTAGTTAAGCCCATTTCACAGAATCAATTGATGTAAATTTCGTTGTGGAAATCACAAATTACCTATTTCTGTAGGTCAGTATCTCCCTGAAAATGCTCAGAGGCTATGTAATTTATGCAACAATGGAGACCAAGGTTATAAATATCATTATGTACTTGTATGTCCATCACTAGTAGAAGAAATACCAAAATACATACAGAAATATTTTAGAATCAGACCGAATACTTTGAAAATTAACCAGTTGTTTAATATACATAATGTGAAACAGTTGACAGATCTTTCCAGATTTATTAATGTAATCATGACAAAGTTTGCCTATGTAACAAATTCCCAGTCAAAACGGTGAATTGCATAGAAGAAACATTGTAGCTAATAGTTAATTTATTAGTTATATAATTACATGTAAATGAGTTCAAATTGTGTAATACATGTATAATACGTGGTTTATTTTATATTATTTAACATTATTTGTTTTGCACTACTGATTATAGTTTGTTTGTTTGTCTGTATGTCTATCTGTCTGACTGACTGTCTGTATGTCTGTCTGTCTGTCTGTCTGTCCATTTCTCTCTCTCTCTCTCTCTCTCTCTGTTTGTCTGTCTGTGTGTCTCTGTATGTCTCTCTGTCTCTCTCTGTTTGTTTGTGTGTCTGTCTGTCTGTATGTCCGTCTGTCAATCTGTCTCTCTGTCTCTCTCTCTCTGTTTGTTTGTTTGTCTGTATGTCTATCTGTCTGACTGTCTGTCTGTCTGTCTGACTGTCTATATGTATGTCTGTCTTTCTGTCTCTCTCTCTCTCTCTCTCTCTGTTTGTTTGTTTGTCTGTATGTCTATCTGTCTGACTGACTGTCTGTCTGTCTGTCTACCAGTCTGTCTCTCTCTCTCTCTGTTTGTTTGTATGTCTGTCTGTCTGTCTGTCAGTCTATCTGTTTGTATGTCTGTCTCTCTCCCTCTGTTTGTCTGTCTATCTTTCTGTCTGTCTGTCTGCCTGTATGTATGTCTGTCTGTCTGTCTCTTTCTCTCTCTTTCTGTTTGTCTGTCTGTATGTATGTCTTTCCGTCTATTTTTTCTCTTTCACCCCTCTTCTTGCGGTCCTATTTGATGCTTTTGTTGTGCAGAAACACCTGCATATTTACAGGTGGCATTAAATGCTGCATGTGATTATTGCCAAACATGGCACCTAACTGTTAATACTAGTAAAACAAAGCTTATTATATTGTCTCGTGGCAAGGTTAGATTACACCTAGACTTCTTGTTTGGAGAAAACAAATTAGAAATAACTTATAGCTATAATTTATTTCTGAACCAGTCTAAACTATAATGGATTGTTTAAGAAAGCCATAATAAAACACGTTAACCAAGCTAGGCGTGCAATGTTCAACCTAACAACTAAAGCAAGGAAGCTAGATTTACCGATAGACATACAAATAAAGAAATCAAGAGAATCATTTATGGATGTGAACTACCCCGGGTATATCTAACATGTGGCATGATCATGGAAATGTATATATAAAATGGTTAAAGCATACCCGAGAACTTAAAATGAAAGACATAAACTGACAAACATGGCACAATGAAATTCATGTAAATAGGTTGTGCTCAAATTACAGAATATTTAAAAATGAAGTAGGGCTCGAGAAGTATTTAATCTAGTTAAGCCCATTTCACAGAATCAATTGATGTAAATTTCGTTGTGGAAATCACAAATTACCTATTTCTGTAGGTCAGTATCTCCCTGAAAATGCTCAGAGACTATATAATTTATGCAACAATGGAGACCAAGGTTATAAATATCATTATGTACTTGTATGTCCATCACTAGTAGAAGAAATACCAAAATACATACAGAAATATTTTAGAATCAGACCGAATACTTTGAAAATTAACCAGTTGTTTAATATACATAATGTGAAACAGTTGACAGATCTTTCCAGATTTATTAATGTAATCATGACAAAGTTTGTCTATGTAACAAATTCCCAGTCAAAACGGTGAATTGCATAGAAGAAACATTGTAGCTAATAGTTAATTTATTAGTTATATAATTACATGTAAATGAGTTCAAATTGTGTAATGCATGTATAATACGTGGTTTATTTTATATTATTTAACATTATTTGTTTTGCACTACTGATTATAGTTTGTTTGTTTGTCTGTATGTCTATCTGTCTGACTGACTGTATGTATGTCTGTCTGTCTGTATGTCTGTCTGTCTGTCTGTCTGTCTGTCTGTCTGTCTGTCCATTTCTCTCTCTCTCTCTCTCTCTCTCTCTCTCTCTCTGTTTGTCTGTCTGTGTGTCTCTGTATGTCTCTCTGTCTCTCTCTGTTTGTTTGTGTGTCTGTCTGTCTGTATGTCCGTCTGTCAATCTGTCTCTCTGTCTCTCTCTCTGTTTGTTTGTTTGTCTGTATGTCTATCTGTCTGACTGTCTGCCTGTTTGTCTGTCTTTCTGTCCGTCTATCTGTCTCTCTCTCTCTCTGTTTGTTTGTTTGTCTGTATGTCTATCTGTCTGACTGTCTGTCTGACTGTCTATATGTCTGTCTGTCTTTCTGTCTCTCTCTCTCTCTGTTTGTTTGTTTGTCTGTATGTCTATCTGTCTGACTGACTATCTGTCTGTCTGTCTACCAGTCTGTCTCTCTCTCTCTCTGTTTGTTTGTGTGTCTGTCTGTCTGTCTGTCAGTCAGTCTATCTGTCTGTATGTCTGTCTCTCTCCCTCTGTTTGTCTGTCTATCTGTCTGTCTGTCTCTCTCTCTCTTTCTGTTTGTCTGTCTGTATGTATGTCTTTCCGTCTATTTGTCTCTTTCACCCCTCTTCTTGCGGTCCTATTTGATGCTTTTGTTGTGCAGAAACACCTGCATATTTACAGGTGGCATTAAATGCTGCATGTGATTATTGCCAAACATGGCACCTAACTGTTAAAACTAGTAAAACAAAGCTTATTATATTGTCTCGTGGCAAGGTTAGATTACACCTAGACTTCTTGTTTGGAGAAAACAAATTAGAAATAACTTATAGCTATAATTTATTTCTGAACCAGTCTAAACTATAATGGATTGTTTAAGAAAGCCATAATAAAACACGTTAACCAAGCTAGGCGTGCAATGTTCAACCTAACAACTAAAGCAAGGAAGCTAGATTTACCGATAGACATACAAATAAAGAAATCAAGAGAATCATTTATGGATGTGAACTACCCCGGGTATATCTAACATGTGGCATGATCATGGAAATGTAAATATAAAATGGTTAAAGCATACCCGAGAACTTAAAATGAAAGACATAAACTGACAAACATGGCACAATGAAATTCATGTAAATAGGTTGTGCTCAAATTACAGAATATTTAAAAATGAAGTAGGGCTCGAGAAGTATTTAATCTAGTTAAGCCCATTTCACAGAATCAATTGATGTAAATTTCGTTGTGGAAATCACAAATTACCTATTTCTGTAGGTCAGTATCTCCCTGAAAATGCTCAGAGGCTATGTAATTTATGCAACAATGGAGACCAAGGTTATAAATATCATTATGTACTTGTATGTCCATCACTAGTAGAAGAAATACCAAAATACATACAGAAATATTTTAGAATCAGACCGAATACTTTGAAAATTAACCAGTTGTTTAATATACATAATGTGAAACAGTTGACAGATCTTTCCAGATTTATTAATGTAATCATGACAAAGTTTGTCTATGTAACAAATTCCCAGTCAAAACGGTGAATTGCATAGAAGAAACATTGTAGCTAATAGTTAATTTATTAGTTATATAATTACATGTAAATGAGTTCAAATTGTGTAATACATGTATAATACGTGGTTTATTTTATATTATTTAACATTATTTGTTTTGCACTACTGATTATAGTTTGTTTGTTTGTCTGTATGTCTATCTGTCTGACTGACTGTATGTATGTCTGTCTGTCTGTCTGTCTGTCTGTCTGTCTGTCTGTCTGTCTGTCTGTCCATTTCTCTCTCTCTCTCTCTCTCTCTCTGTTTGTCTGTCTGTGTGTCTCTGTATGTCTCTCTGTCTCTCTCTGTTTGTTTGTGTGTCTGTCTGTCTGTATGTCCGTCTGTCAATCTGTCTCTCTGTCTCTCTCTCTGTTTGTTTGTTTGTCTGTATGTCTATCTGTCTGACTGTCTGCCTGTTTGTCTGTCTTTCTGTCCGTCTATCTGTCTCTCTCTCTCTCTGTTTGTTTGTTTGTCTGTATGTCTATCTGTCTGACTGTCTGTCTGACTGTCTATATGTCTGTCTGTCTTTCTGTCTCTCTCTCTCTCTCTGTTTGTTTGTTTGTCTGTATGTCTATCTGTCTGACTGACTATCTGTCTGTCTGTCTACCAGTCTGTCTCTCTCTCTCTCTGTTTGTTTGTGTGTCTGTCTGTCTGTCTGTCAGTCAGTCTATCTGTCTGTATGTCTGTCTCTCTCCCTCTGTTTGTCTGTCTATCTGTCTGTCTGTCTCTCTCTCTCTTTCTGTTTGTCTGTCTGTATGTATGTCTTTCCGTCTATTTGTCTCTTTCACCCCTCTTCTTGCGGTCCTATTTGATGCTTTTGTTGTGCAGAAACACCTGCATATTTACAGGTGGCATTAAATGCTGCATGTGATTATTGCCAAACATGGCACCTAACTGTTAATACTAGTAAAACAAAGCTTATTATATTGTCTCGTGGCAAGGTTAGATTACACCTAGACTTCTTGTTTGGAGAAAACAAATTAGAAATAACTTATAGCT
>JAHLWY010002755.1:0-10682 GCA_020002185.1 Paraescarpia echinospica | reverse complement strand
ATAAGTGTCATTGTTGGTATATGTCGATTCTGTTTACTGTGTAAGTGTCATTGTTGGTGTACGGGGATACTGTTCGCTGTGTAAGTGTCATTGTTGGTATACGGGGATACTGTTAAACGTGTTAGTGTCATTGTTGATGTACGGGGATACTGGTCACCACGTAGGTGTCATTGTTGATGTACGGGGATACTTTTCACTGTGTAAGTGTCATTCTTGGTGTACGGGGATACTGTTCACTGTGTAAGTGTCATTGTTTTTGTACGGGGATACTGTTCACCGTGTACGTGTCATTGTTGGTGTACGAGGATACTGTTCACTGTGTAAGTGTCATTGTTGGTGTACGGGGATACTGTTCGCTGTGTAAGTGTCATTGTTGGTATACGGGGATACTGTTAAACATGTTAGTGTCATTGTTGGTGTACGGGGATACTTTTCACTGTGTAAGTGTCATTCTTGGTGTACGAGGATACTGTTCACCGTGTAAGTGTCATTGTTGGTGTACGGGGATACTGTTCAAGGTGTAAGTGTCATTGTTGGTGTACGAGGATACTCTTCACCGTGTAAGTGTCATTGTTGGTATATGTCAATTCTGTTCACTGTGTAAGTGTCATTATTGGTGTACGGGGATACTGTTCACCGTGTAAGTGTCATTGTTGGTGTACGGGGATACTGTTCAAGGTGTAAGGGTCATTTTTGGTGTACGGGGATACTGTTCACTGTGTAAGTGTCATTGTTCGTGTACGGGGATACTTTTCATCGTGTAAGTGTCATTGTTGGTGTACGGGGATACTGTTCACTGTGTATATGTCATTGTTGGTGTACAGGGATACTGTTCATTCTATGTCATTACATGCGTACGGGGATACTGTTCACTGTGTAAGTGTCATTGTTGGTGTACGGGGATACTGTTCACTGTGTAAGTGTCATTGTTGGTGTACGAGGACACTGTTCACTGTGTAAGTGTCATTGTTGGTGTAAGAGGATACTGTTCACAGTGTAAGTGTCATTGTTGGTGTACGGAGATACTGTTCAAGGTATCAGTGTCATTGTTGGTATATGACGATTCTGTTCACTGTGTAAGTGTCATTGTTGGTGTACGGGGATACTGTTCACTGTGTAAGTGTCATTGTTGGTGTACGGGGATACTGTTCACCGTGTATGTGTCATTGTTGGTGTACGAGGATACTGTTCACTGTGTAAGTGTCATTGTTGGTGTACGGGGATACTGTTCGCTGTGTAAGTGTCATTGTTGGTATACGGGGATATTGTTAAACGTGTTAGTGTCATTGTTGGTGAGCGGGGATACTTTTCACTGTGTAAGTGTCATTCTTGGTTTACGGGGATACTGTTCACCGTGTAAGTGTCATTCTTGGTGTACGGGGATACTGTTCAAGGTGAAAGTGTCATTGTTGGTGTACGAGGATACTCTTCACCGTGTAAATGTCATTGTTGGTATATGTCAATTCTGTTCACTGTGTAAGTGTCATTATTGGTGTACGGGGATACTGTTCACCGTGTAAGTGTCATTGTTGGTGTACGGGGATACTGTTCAAGGTGTAAGGGTCATTGTTGGTGTACGGGGATACAGTTCACCGTGTAGGTCTCATTGTTGGTGTATGGGGTTACTGTTCATTCTATGTTATTACATGTGTACGGGGATACTGTTCACTGCGTAAGTGTCATTATTGGTGTACGGGGATACAGTTCACCGTGTAGGTCTCATTGTTGGTGTACGGAGTTACTGTTCACCGTGTAAATGTCATTGTTGGTGTATGGGGATACTGTTCACCGTGTAAGTGTCATTGTTGGTGTACGGGAATACTGTTCAAGGTATAAGTGTCATTGTTGGTATATGTCGATTCTGTTTACTGTGTAAGTGTCATTGTTGGTGTACGGGGATACTGTTCGCTGTGTAAGTGTCATTGTTGGTATACGGGGGATACTGTTAAACGTGTCAGTGTCATTGTTGATGTACGGGGATACTGGTCACCACGTAGGTGTCATTGTTGGTGTACGGGGATACTTTTCACTGTGTAAGTGTCATTCTTGGTGTACGGGGATACTGTTCTCTGTGTAAGTGTCATTGTTTTTGTACGGGGATACTGTTCACCGTGTACGTGTCATTGTTGGTGTACGAGGATACTGTTCACTGTGTAAGTGTCATTGTTGGTGTACGGGGATACTGTTCGCTGTGTAAGTGTCATTGTTGGTATACGGGGATACTGTTAAACGTGTTAGTGTCATTCTTGGTGTACGGGGATACTGTTCACCGTGTAAGTGTCATTGTTGGTGTACGGGGATACTGTTCAAGGTGTAAGTGTCATTGTTGGTGTACGAGGATACTCTTCACCGTGTAAGTGTCATTGTTGGTATATGTCAATTCTGTTCACTGTGTAAGTGTCATTATTGGTGTACGGGGATACTGTTCACCGTGTAAGTGTCATTGTTGGTGTACGGGGATACTGTTCAAGGTGTAAGGGTCATTGTTGGTGTACGGGGATACTGTTCACTGTGTAAGTGTCATTGTTCGTGTACGGGGATACAGTTCATCGTGTAAGTGTCATTGTTGGTGTACGGGGATACTGTTCACTGTGTATATGTCATTGTTGGTGTACAGGGACACTGTTCATTCTATGTTATTACATGTGTACGGGGATACTGTTCACTGTGTAAGTGTCATTATTGGTGTACGGGGATACAGTTCACCGTGTAGGTCTCTTTGTTGGTGTACGGGGTTACTGTTCACTGTGTAAGTGTCATTGTTGGTGTACGAGGACACTGTTCACTGTGTATGTGTCATTGTTGGTGTAAGAGGATACTGTTCACAGTGTAAGTGTCATTGTTGGTGTACGGGGATACTGTTCAAGGTATCAGTGTCATTGTTGGTATATGTCGATTCTGTTCACTGTGTAAGTGTCATTGTTGGTGTACGGGGATACTGTTCACTGTGTAAGTGTCATTGTTGGTGTACGGGGATACTGTTCACCGTGTATGTGTCATTGTTGGTGTACGAGGATACTGTTCACTGTGTAAGTGTCACTGTTGGTGTACGGGGATACTGTTCGCTGTGTAAGTGTCATTGTTGGTATACGGGGATATTGTTAAACGTGTTAGTGTCATTGTTGGTGAGCGGGGATACTTTTCACTGTGTAAGTGTCATTCTTGGTGTACTGGGATACTGTTCACCGTGTAAGTGTCATTGTTGGTGTACGGGGATACTGTTCAAGGTGAAAGTGTCATTGTTGGTGTACGAGGATACTCTTCACCGTGTAAATGTCATTGTTGGTATATGTCAATTCTGTTCACTGTGTAAGTGTCATTATTGGTGTACGGGGATACTGTTCACCGTGTAAGTGTCATTGTTGGTGTACGGGGATACTGTTCAAGGTGTAAGGGTCATTATTGGTGTACGGGGATACAGTTCACCGTGTAGGTCTCATTGTTGGTGTATGGGGTTACTGTTCATTCTATGTTATTACATGTGTACGGGGATACTGTTCACTGCGTAAGTGTCATTATTGGTGTACGGGGATACAGTTCACCGTGTAGGTCTCATTGTTGGTGTACGGAGTTACTGTTCACCGTGTAAATGTCATTGTTGGTGTATGGGGATACTGTTCACCGTGTAAGTGTCATTGTTGGTGTACGGGAATACTGTTCAAGGTATAAGTGTCATTGTTGGTATATGTCGATTCTGTTTACTGTGTAAGTGTCATTGTTGGTGTACGGGGATACTGTTCGCTGTGTAAGTGTCATTGTTGGTATACGGGGATACTGTTAAACGTGTTAGTGTCATTGTTGATGTACGGGGATACTGGTCACCACGTAGGTGTCATTGTTGGTGTACGGGGATACTTTTCACTGTGTAATTGTCATTCTTGGTGTACGGGGATACTGTTCTCTGTGTAAGTGTCATTGTTTTTGTACGGGGATACTGTTCACCGTGTACGTGTCATTGTTGGTGTATGAGGATACTGTTCACTGTGTAAGTGTCATTGTTGGTGTACGGGGATACTGTTCGCTGTGTAAGTGTCATTGTTGGTATACGGGGATACTGTTAAACGTGTTAGTGTCATTATTGGTGTACGGGGATACTTTTCACTGTGTAAGTGTCATTCTTGGTGTACGGGGATACTGTTCACCGTGTAAGTGTCATTGTTGGTGTACGGGGATACTGTTCAATGTGTAAGTGTCATTGTTGGTGTACGAGGATACTCTTCACCGTGTAAGTGTCATTGTTGGTATATGTCAATTATGTTCACTGTGTAAGTGTCATTATTGGTGTACGGGGATACTGTTCACCGTGTAAGTGTCATTGTTGGTGTACGGGGATACTGTTCATTCTATGTTATTACATGTGTACGGGGATACTGTTCACTGTGTAAGTGTCATTGTTCGTGTACGGGGATACTATTAATCGTGTAAGTGTCATTGTTGGTGTACGGGGATACTGGTCACTGTGTATATGTCATTGTTGGTGTACAGGGACACTGTTCATTCTATGTTATTACATGTGTACGGGGATACTGTTCACTGGGTAAGTGTCATTATTGGTGTACGGGGATACAGTTCACCGTGTAGGTCTCTTTGTTGGTGTACGGGGTTACTGTTCACTGTGTAAGTGTCATTGTTGGTGTACGGGGATACTGTTCACCGTGGAAGTGTCATTGTTGGTGTACGAGGACACTGTTCACTGTGTAAGTGTCATTGTTGGTGTAAGAGGATACTGTTCACAGTGTAAGTGTCATTGTTGGTGTACGGGGATACTGTTCAAGGTATCAGTGTCATTGTTGGTACATGTCGATTCTGTACACTGTGTAAGTGTCATTGTTGGTGTACGGGGATACTGTTCACTGTGTAAGTGTCATTGTTGGTGTACGGGGATACTGTTCACCGTGTATGTGTCATTGTTGGTGTACGAGGATACTGTTCACTGTGTAAGTGTCATTGTTGGTGTACGGGGATACTGTTCGCTGTGTAAGTGTCATTGTTGGTATACGGGGATATTGTTAAACGTGTTAGTGTCATTGTTGGTGAGCGGGGATACTTTTCACTGTGTAAGTGTCATTCTTGGTTTACGGGGATACTGTTCACCGTGTAAGTGTCATTGTTGGTGTACGGGGATACTGTTCAAGGTGAAAGTGTCATTGTTGGTGTACGAGGATACTCTTCACCGTGTAAATGTCATTGTTGGTATATGTCAATTCTGTTCACTGTGTAAGTGTCATTATTGGTGTACGGGGATACTGTTCACCGTGTAAGTGTCATTGTTGGTGTACGGGGATACTGTTCAAGGTGTAAGGGTCATTGTTGGTGTACGGGGATACTGTTCACTGTGTAAGTGTCATTGTTCGTGTACGGGGATACTGTTCATCGTGTAAGTGTCATTGTTGGTGTACGGGGATACTGTTCACTGTGTATATGTCATTGTTGGTGTACAGGGATACTGTTCATTCTATGTTATTACATGTGTACGGGGATACTGTTCACTGTGTAAGTGTCATTATTGGTGTACGGGGATACAGTTCAGATCTCATTGTTGGTGTACGGGGTTAATGTTCACTGTGCAAGTGTCATTGTTGGTGTACGGTGATACTGTTCACCGTGTAAGTGTCATTGTTGGTGTACGAGGACACTGTTCACTGTGTAAGTGTCATTGTTGGTGTAAGAGGATACTGTTCACAGTGTAAGTGTCATTGTTGGTGTACGGGAATACTGTTCAAAGTATAAGTGTCATTGTTGGTATATGTCGATTCTGTTTACTGTGTAAGTGTCAATGTTGGTGTACGGGGATACTGTTCGCTGTGTAAGTGTCATTGTTGGTATACGGGGATACTGTTAAACGTGTTAGTGTCATTGTTGATGTACGGGGATACTGGTCACCACGTAGGTGTCATTGTTGGTGTACGGGGATACTTTTCACTGTGTAAGTGTCATTCTTGTTGTACGGGGATACTGTTAACTGTGTAAGTGTCATTGTTTTTGTACAGGGATACTGTTCACCGTGTACGTGTCATTGTTGGTGTACGGGGATACTGTTCGCTGTGTATGTGTCATTGTTGGTATACGGGGATACTGTTAAACGTGTTAGTGTCATTGTTGGTGTACGGGGATACTTTTCACTGTGTAAGTGTCATTCTTGGTGTACGGGGATACTGTTCACCGTGTAAGTGTCATTGTTGGTGTACGGGGATACTGTTCAATGTGTAAGTGTCATTGTTGGTGTACGAGGATACTCTTCACCGTGTAAGTGTCATTGTTGGTATATGTCAATTCTGTTCACTGTGTAAGTGTCATTATTGGTGTACGGGGATACTGTTCACCGTGTAAGTGTCATTGTTGGTGTACGGGGATACTGTTCAAGGTGTAAGGGTCATTTTTGGTGTACGGGGATACTGTTCACTGTGTAAGTGTCATTGTTCGTGTACGGGGATACTGTTCATCGTGTAAGTGTCATTGTTGGTGTACGGGGATACTGTTCACTGTGTATATGTCATTGTTGGTGTACAGGGACATTGTTCATTCTATGTTATTACATGTGTACGGGGATACTGTTCACTGTGTAAGTGTCATTATTGGTGTACGGGGATACAGTTCACCGTGTAGGTCTCTTTGTTGGTGTACGGGGTTACTGTTCACTGTGTAAGTGTCATTGTTGGTGTACGGGGATACTGTTCACCGTGTAAGTGTCATTGTTGGTGTACGAGGACACTGTTCACTGTGTAAGAGTCATTGTTGGTGTAAGAGGATACTGTTCACAGTGTAAGTGTCATTGTTGGTGTACGGGGATACTGTTCAAGGTATCAATGTCATTGTTGGTATATGTCGATTCTGTTCACTGTGTAAGTGTCATTGTTGGTGTACGGGGATACTGTTCACTGTGTAAGTGTCATTGTTGGTGTACGGGGATACTGTTCACCGTGTATGTGTCATTGTTGGTGTACGGGGATACTCTTCAAGGTGTAAGTGTCATTGTTGGTGTACGAGGATACTCTTCTACGTGTAAATGTCATCGTTGGTATATGTCAATTCTGTTCACTGTGTAAGTGTCATTGTTGGTGTACGGGGATACTGTTCACTGTGTAAGTGTCATTGTTTGTGTACGGGTATACTGTTCACCGTGTAAGTGTCATTGTTGGTGTACGAGGATACCGTTCACTGTGTAAGTGTCATTGTTGGTGTACGAGGATACTGTTCACTGTGTAAGTGTCATTGTTGGTGTACGGGGATACTGTTCACCATGTACGTGTCATTGTTGGTGTACGGGGATACTGTTCAAGGTGTAAGTGTCATTGTTGGTGTACGGGGATACTGTTCAATGTGTTAGTGTCATAGTTGGTGAACCGGCATACTGTTTACTGTGTAAGTGTCATTGTTCGTGTACGGGGATACTGTTCATCGTGTAAGTGTCATTGTTCGTGTACGGGGATACTGTTTACCGTGTAAGTGTCATTCTACGTGTACGGGGATACTGTTCATCGTGTAAGTGTCATTGTTGGTGTACGGGGATACTGTTCCCCGTGTAAGTGTCATTGTTGGTGTACGGGGATACTGTTCACCGTGTAAATTTCTTTGTTTATGTAAGGGGATAGTGTTCGCCGTGTAAGTGTCACTATTGGTGTACGGGGATACTATTCACCGTGTAAGTGTCATTGTTGGTGTACGGGGATACTGTTCACCGTGTAAGTGTCATTGTTCGTGTACGGGGATACTGTTCATCGTGTCAGTGTCATTGTTGATGTACGGGGATACTGTTAACCGTGTAAGTGTCATTGTTGGTGTTCGGGGATAGTGTTCACCGTGTAAGTGTCACTGTTGATGTACGGGGATATTGTTCACCGTGTAAGTGTCATTGCTGGTGTACGGGGATACTGTTCGCTGTGTAAGTGTCATTGTTGGTGTACGGGGATACTGTTCGCTGTGTAAGTGTCATTGTTGGTGTACGGGGATACTGTTAAACGTGTTAGTGTCATTGTTGGTGTACGGGGATACTTTTCACTGTGTAAGTGTCATTCTTGGTGTACGGGGATACTGTTCACCGTGTAAGTGTCATTGTTGGTGTACGGGGATACTGTTCAAGGTGTAAGTGTCATTGTTGGTGTACGAGGATACTCTTCACCGTGTAAGTGTCATTGTTGGTATATGTCAATTATGTTCACTGTGTAAGTGTCATTATTGGTGTACGGGGATACTGTTCACCGTGTAAGTGTCATTGTTGGTGTACGGGGATACTGTTCATTCTATGTTATTACATGTGTACGGGGATACTGTTCACTGTGTAAGTGTCATTGTTCGTGTACGGGGATACTATTAATCGTGTAAGTGTCATTGTTGGTGTACGGGGATACTGGTCACTGTGTATATGTCATTGTTGGTGTAGAGGGACACTGTTCATTCTATGTTATTACATGTGTACGGGGATACTGTTCACTGGGTAAGTGTCATTATTGGTGTACGGGGATACAGTTCACCGTGTAGGTCTCTTTGTTGGTGTACGGGGTTACTGTTCACTGTGTAAGTGTCATTGTTGGTGTACGGGGATACTGTTCACCGTGGAAGTGTCATTGTTGGTGTACGAGGACACTGTTCACTGTGTAAGTGTCATTGTTGGTGTAAGAGGATACTGTTCACAGTGTAAGTGTCATTGTTGGTGTACGGGGATACTGTTCAAGGTATCAGTGTCATTGTTGGTACATGTCGATTCTGTACACTGTGTAAGTGTCATTGTTGGTGTACGGGGATACTGTTCACTGTGTAAGTGTCATTGTTGGTGTACGGGGATACTGTTCACCGTGTATGTGTCATTGTTGGTGTACGAGGATACTGTTCACTGTGTAAGTGTCATTGTTGGTGTACGGGGATACTGTTCGCTGTGTAAGTGTCATTGTTGGTATACGGGGATATTGTTAAACGTGTTAGTGTCATTGTTGGTGAACGGGGATACTTTTCACTGTATAAGTGTCATTCTTGGTGTACGGGGATACTGTTCACCGTGTAAGTGTCATTCTTGGTGTACGGGGATACTGTTCAAGGTGAAAGTGTCATTGTTGGTGTACGAGGATACTCTTCACCTTGTAAATGTCATTGTTGGTATGTCAATTCTGTTCACTGTGTAAGTGTCATTATTGGTGTACGGGGATACTGTTCACCGTGTAAATGTCATTGTTGGTGTACGGGGATACTGTTCAAGGTGTAAGGGTCATTGTTGGTGTACGAAGATACTGTTCACTGTGTAAGTGTCATTGTTCGTGTACGGGGATACTATTCATCGTGTAAGTGTCATTGTTGGTGTACGGGGATACTGTTCACTGTGTATATGTCATTGTTGGTGTACAGGGATACTGTTCATTCTATGTTATTACATGTGTACGGGGATACTGTTCACTGTGTAAGTGTCATTATTGGTGTACGGGGATACAGTTCAGATCTCATTGTTGGTGTACGGGGTTAATGTTCACTGTGCAAGTGTCATTGTTGGTGTACGGTGATACTGTTCACCGTGTAAGTGTCATTGTTGGTGTACGAGGACACTGTTCACTGTGTAAGTGTCATTGTTGGTGTAAGAGGATACTGTTCACAGTGTAAGTGTCATTGTTGGTGTACGGGAATACTG
The DNA here is from genome assembly GCA_020002185.1 of Paraescarpia echinospica. Lineage (NCBI taxonomy): Eukaryota > Metazoa > Annelida > Polychaeta > Sabellida > Siboglinidae > Paraescarpia > Paraescarpia echinospica. The sequence continues at coordinate 1,069 of JAHLWY010002755.1, read as the reverse complement.
TTCAAAGTATAAGTGTCATTGTTGGTATATGTCGATTCTGTTTACTGTGTAAGTGTCAATGTTGGTGTACGGGGATACTGTTCGCTGTGTAAGTGTCATTGTTGGTATACGGGGATACTGTTAAACGTGTTAGTGTCATTGTTGATGTACGGGGATACTGGTCACCACGTAGGTGTCATTGTTGGTGTACGGGGATACTTTTCACTGTGTAAGTGTCATTCTTGTTGTACGGGGATACTGTTAACTGTGTAAGTGTCATTGTTTTTGTACAGGGATACTGTTCACCGTGTACGTGTCATTGTTGGTGTACGGGGATACTGTTCGCTGTGTATGTGTCATTGTTGGTATACGGGGATACTGTTAAACGTGTTAGTGTCATTGTTGGTGTACGGGGATACTTTTCACTGTGTAAGTGTCATTCTTGGTGTACGGGGATACTGTTCACCGTGTAAGTGTCATTGTTGGTGTACGGGGATACTGTTCAAGGTGTAAGTGTCTTTGTTGGTGTACGAGGATACTCTTCACCGTGTAAGTGTCATTGTTGGTATATGTCAATTCTGTTCACTGTGTAAGTGTCATTATTGGTGTACGGGGATACTGTTCACCGTGTAAGTGTCATTGTTGGTGTACGGGGATACTGTTCAAGGTGTAAGGGTCATTGTTGGTGTACGGGGATACTGTTCACTGTGTAAGTGTCATTGTTCGTGTACGGGGATACTGTTCATCGTGTAAGTGTCATTGTTGGTGTACGGGGATACTGTTCACTGTGTATATGTCATTGTTGGTGTACAGGGACATTGTTCATTCTATGTTATTACATGTGTACGGGGATACTGTTCACTGTGTAAGTGTCATTATTGGTGTACGGGGATACAGTTCACCGTGTAGGTCTCTTTGTTGGTGTACGGGGTTACTGTTCACTGTGTAAGTGTCATTGTTGGTGTGCGGGGATTATGTTGTTCACCGTGTAAAGTGTCATTGTTGGTGTGCAGGGGACACTGTTCACTGTGTAAAGTGTCATTGTTGGTGTAAAGAGGATACTGTTCACAGTGTAGGAGTGTCATTGTTG